>JAXIVJ010010967.1:0-45293 GCA_036785665.1 Chirona hameri | reverse complement strand
CCCCGACTACCGGTCTCTCTTATTGTCCCCCGTCTACCGGTCTCTTTTATTGTCCCCCGCCGTCTACCGGTCTCTCTTATTGTCACCCGGCCCGACTACCGGTCTCTCTTATTGTCCCCCCCGACTACCGGTCTCTTCTTATTGTCTCCCCGACTACCGGTCCTCTCTTATTGTCCCCCCCCCCCCGACTACCGGTCTCTGTCTTATTGTCCCCGCCGTCTACTGGTCTCGTCTTATTGTCTCCGCCCGACTACCGGTCTCTTCTTATTGTCCCCCCCCGACTACCGGTCTCTCTTATTGTCCCACGTCTACCGGTCTCTCTTATTGTCCCCGCCCCGACTATCGGTCTCTCTTATTGTCCCCCCCCCCCCCGACTACCGGGTCTCTTCTTATTGTCCCCCCGTCTACTGGTCTCGTCTTATTGTCCCCCCGACTACCGGGTCTCTCTTATTGTCCCCCGGACTACCGGTCTCTCTTATTGTCCCCCCGACTACCGGTCTCTCTTATTGTCCCCCGCCGACTACCGGTCTCTCTTATGTCCCCCCGTCTACCGGTCTCTCTTTTGTCTCCCCGACTACCGGTCTCTCTTATTGTCCCCCCCGACTACCGGTCTCTCTTATCGTCCCCCCGACTACCGGTATCTCTTATTGTCCCCCCGACTACCGGTCCTCGTCTCATTGTCCCCCCGACTACCGGTCTCTCTTATTGTCCCCCCGACTACCGGTCTCTCTTATTGTCCCCCCCCCGACTACCGGTCTATCTTATTGTCCCCCCGACTACCGGTCTCTCTTATTGTCCCCCCGACTACCGGTCTCGTCTTATTGTCCCCCACCGACTACCGGTCTCTCTTATTGTCCTCCCCGACTACCGGTCTCTCTTATTGTCCCCCGACTACCGGTCTCTCTTATTGTCCCCCCCGACTACTGGTCTCGTCTTATTGTCCCCCCGCTACCGGTCTCTCTTATTGTCCTCCCGACTACCGGTCTCTTCTTATTGTCCCCCGACTACCGGTCTCGTCTTATTGTCCCCCCGACTACCGGTCTCTCTTATTGTCCCCCCCCGATCCGACTACTGGTCTCTCTTATTGTCCCCCCGACTACCGGTCTCTCTTATTGTCCCCCCGACTACCGTCTCTCTTATTGTCCCCCCCGACTACCGGTCTCTCTAATTGTCCCCCCCCCCCCGACTACCGGTCTCTCTTATTGTCCCCCCCCCCCGACTACCGGTCTCTCTTATTGTCCCCCCCCCGACTACCGGTCTCTTCTTATTGTCCCCCCCCGACTACCGGTCTCTCTTATTGTCCCCCCCGACTACCGGTCTCTCTTATTGCCCCCCCCCCCCCCGACTACCGGTCTCTCTTATTGTCCCCCCCGACTACCGGTCTCTCTTATTGTCCCCCCCCCCGACTACCGGTCTCTCTTATTGTCCCCCGACTACCGGTCTCTCTTATTGTCCCCCCGACTACCGGTCTCTCTTATTGTCCCCCCGACTATCGGTCTCTCTTATTGTCCCCCCGACTACCGGTCTCTCTTATTGTCCCCCCGACTACCGGTCTCTCTTATTGTCCCCCCGACTACCCGGTCTCTCTTATTGTTCCCCCGACTACCGGTCTCGTCTTATTGTCCCCCCGACTACCGGTCTCTCTTATTGTCCCCCCCCGACTACCGGTCCTCTCTTATTGTCCCCCCCCCGACTACCGGTCTCTCTTATTGTCCCCCCCGACTATCGGTCTCTCTTATTGTCCCCCCGACTACCGGTCTCTCTTATTGTCCCCCCGACTACCGGTCTCTCTTATTGTCCCCCCGACTAACGGTCTCTCTTATTGTCCCCCCCGACTACCGGTCTCTCTGATTGTCCCCCCGACTACCGGTCTCGTCTTATTGTCCCCCCCGACTACTGGTCTCTCTTATAGTCCCCCCCGACTACCGGTCTCTCTTATTGTCCCCCGACTACCGGTCTCTCTTATTGTACCCCCGACTACCGGTCTCTCTTATTGTCCCCCCCCCCGACTACCGGTCTCTCTTATTGTCCCCCGCCGACTACCGGTCTCTCTTATTGTCCCCCCCCCGACTACCGGTCTCTCTTATTGTCCCCCCCGACTACCGGTCTCTCTTATTGTCCCCCCCCGACTACCGGTCTCTCTTATTGTCCCCCCGACTACCGGTCTCTCTTATTGTCCCCCCCCCCCGACTACCGGTCTCTCTTATTTCCCCCCCCCCCCCGACTACCGGTCTCTCTTATTGTCCCCCGACTACCGGTCTCTCTTATTGTCCCCCCGACTACCGGTCTCTCTTATTGTCCCCCCGACTACCGGTCTCTCTTATTGTCCCCCCGACTAACGGTCTCTCTTATTGTCCCCCCGACTACCGGTCTCTCTTATTGTCCCCCCGACTACCGGTCTCTCTTATTGTCCCCCCCGACTACTGGTCTCTCTTATTGTCCCCCAGACTACCGGTCTCTCTTATTGTCCCCCCGACTACTGGTCTCTGCTTATTGTCCCCCCCCCCCGACTACCGGTCTCTCTTATTGTCCCCCCGACTACCGGTCTCTCTTATTGTCTCCCCGACTACTGGTCTCTCTTATTGTCCCCCCCGACTACCGGTCTCTCTTATTGCCCCCCCCCCCCCGACTACCGGTCTCTCTTATTGTCCCCCCGACTACCGGTCTATCTTATTGTCTCCCCGACTACTGGTCTCTCTTATTGTCCCCCCGACTACCGGTCTCGTCTTATTGTCCCCCGACTACCGGTCTCGTCTTATTGTCCCCCCCCCCCCGACTACCGGTCTCTCTTATTGTCCCCCCCCCCCCCCGACTACCGGTCTCTCTTATTGTCCCCCCGACTACCGGTCTCTCTTATTGTCCCCCGACTACACGGTCTCTCTTATTGTCCCCCCGACTACCGGTCTCTCTTATTGTCTCCCCGACTACCGGTCTCTCTTATTGTCCCCCCCCCCCGACTACCGGTCTCTCTTATTGTCCCCCGACTACCGGTCTCTCTTATTGTCCCCCCGACTCCCGGTCTCTCTTATTGTCTCCCCGACTACGGTCTCTCTTATTGTCCCCCCGACTACCGGTCTCTCTTATTGTCCCCCCGACTACCGGTCTCTCTTATTGTCCCCCCGACTACCGGTCTCGTCTTATTGTCCCCCCGACTACCGGTCTCTCTTATTGTCCCCCCCCCGACTACCGGTCTCTCTTATTGTCTCCCCGACTACCGGTCTCTCTTATTGTCCTCCGACTACCGGTCTCTCTTATTGTCCCCCCGACTACCGGTCTCTCTTATTGTCCCCCCCACCGACTACCGGTCTCTCTTATTGTCCCCCCGACTACCGGTCTCTCTTATTGTCCCCCGACTACCGGTCTCTCTTATTGTCCCCCCGACTACCGGTCTCTCTTATTGTCCCCCCCGTCTACCGGTCTCTCTTATTGTCCCCCCGACTACCGGTCTCTCTTATTGTCCCCCCGACTACCGGTCTCTCTTATTGTCCCCCCGACTACCGGTCTCTCTTATTGTCCCCCCGACTACCGGTCTCTCTTATTGTCCCCCCGACTACCGGTCTCTCTTATTGTCCCCGGACTGCATCATTTTGACGTCTGGTGTGTAAAAACGAAGAAATTTTGTTGAAATTTGTTCGAGTTATAGGGAATTTAGTGACGTCACTACACACCAGTTTTGCACCAAAATTAGCTAAACTTTGCCAGGCCGTACAAATGCCACATATGAAGCAAGATGCAATAAAAAAAAACGGCCAAAGATAGCAAATTGCAACAGCTACAAACTTGTTATCTCGGATTTTTGAGAATTTTAGTGTTTGACCCCTAAAAACTAAAAAAAAAACGTTTTTTGTGGGGGAAATTATCACAAAATCAAAAAATTCTAGAATATTCAAAAAACCGTAAGATATGTCAGAGAACCATACATAGGCAACTGCCATACCAAATGTCAAACTGATATCTCCATTTTCGACGGACTTATGACATTCTAAAGTATGGGTAACTCATGACATCATATTTTGAAATTGCGTTTTTGGGCTTGTATTGACTAGATACAGACAAATAATTGCCACCACTGTATTTCAGAGACAAAAACTGTCAGCAACATGTCTTTTTTTGTTTAGATTTAACAATTAAAATTTTGGCTTTCGGTGACCTGAAATTGACCAAAAATTGACATTTACTTCACGTAAATGAAGTCAGGTGGTAGCATGACTATCACTATCGAATTATACGTGTAAATAACTCATAAAACATGCTGCCACCGTTATGGTGGCTACACATGGCGGTCGCCACGACCGCCGCCGCGAGCCACCCGGGAGGGCTGTCCGTCTTCCACCACGGAAAAACCGAGCTGCCGCACTTTGACCAGCGACTCGACTCTCACACCTGCCGCAAACTTCTCGGGCTTGAAAAACACGTGCCCGTCGCGCGAGTACACTGTGTGCAGTTTCTTCTGCCTCCTTGCGTTGAGCAGGCTGCGGTATATTTTGCTGCGTAGCGGGGTCAGCCTCTCATTCACGTACAGATCCTTTCCGTACAGTTCCAGGTGACGTCACATCACTTGATCGCTTCAGTACAGTTCAGCGAATGCTACCCAGACCTGAGCGAACAAACTGCACAGTGACGCGATTGTTCGGGCCGGGCAGCCGGTGGGCTCGGTCTATGTCACTCTTCGACATGCCCACTGTCCAGACCACTGAGGCACTGGTTTAACCCGGCATTGACTGGGGTCTGAGCAGAACGCCATTGAATGGGGGGGAGGGGGGGGGCGTTAAACGCCCCCTGGGTATCTTCCGAACCAATGATCGCAGCGAGACACGCAAGACGGCATTCGAAAGCTCTCAATGAGACGAATCTATACCATGCTAAAAAAATGTGAAAGTGGGGTTAAATGTCAGGTCACGGTCAGGTCAAAGTTCAAAATCGGCGTATTTGAGTTTATGGGCCATACTTTCCATCCAAAGCCTTCGATTGCGACCAGTTTCACCCAACGTGCTACCAAAGGTATGCTACATATTTACATGAGCTAACATACATGAGCTAAAGTGAGACATGCTAAAGTGAGACAAAGTGAGACATACATACATGAGCTAAAGTGAGATTGTTGGCCAAGGTCAGGGCCAAGGTCAGGTCATAGAAGGTCACTATGCTCAAAATATCTACGAAAGTCATGAAACACATGTTTTATGAGTTATTTCCACGTATAATTCGATAGTGATAATCATTTTACCCCCTGACTTAATTTACGTGAAGTAAATGTCAATTTTAGGTCAAATTCAGGTCACCGAAGGCCAACATTTTAAATAGTTAAATCTAAACAAAGAAAAGACATGTTGCTGATAGTTTTGTCTCTGAAATACAGTGGTGGCAATTATTTTTCTGTATCTGGTCAATAAAAGCCCAAAACGCAATTCCAATATATGACGTCATGAGTTACCCATACTTTAGAATGTCATAAGTCCGTCGAAAATGGAGATATCAGTTTGACATTTGGCATGGTAGTTGCCTATGTATGGTTCCCTGACATATCTTCCGTTTTTTTTTAATATTTGAGAATTTTGTTGATTTTGTGATCATTTCCCCCCCAAAAAAACGTTTTTTGAGTTTTTAGGGGTCAAACACTAAATTCTCAAAAATCCGAGATAACTAGTTTGTAGCCGTTACAATTTTCTATCTTTTGACGTTTTTTGTAATTGCATTTTGCTTCAAATGTGGCATTTGTACGGCCTGGCAAAGTTTAGCTAATTTTGGTGTAAAACTCGTGTGTAGTGACGTCACTAAATTCCCTATAACTCGAACAAATTTCGACAAAATTTCCTCGTTTTTGCACACCAGACGTAAAAACGATATATAAGAAGGTACCCGAAGTTTCAGGTTGATAGCTCTATTAGTGTTTTAGCTATTGCGAAAATTAATCAGGGGGGGGGGGGGCGTTAAACGTCCCCCCAGTCAATGGCGGGTTAAGGTGTTCACTACCACAGCATTGGTGTTTTCAGGCTCTTCTGATACGATTCCGCCTCGTCGCGGGTGCGCCCCCTGCGCCGCCCCGGTGGGACCCGCTGGATCCGCCCGTGCCGGTGCGCCCGACTCCGGCCGCTGCCGCGGCGCGCTGGCCGGTCCGCCAGCCGGCCGGCGCGATCGCGGCGGGCCCGCGCGCCGGCAGGCGGCGGCCCGATCTGTGGTGACGTGATGATGTGTGTGACGTCTGCTCTTCCCTCCGGTCTGGTTGTAAAGACAGAGTGCTTCGGCGGCAGAGATGATATTTGCAGTCAGTCACCAAACACAACACACAGACGGCGTTACTTTACCCGGTTACTGAGTGCCAACAGAGAGTAGAGCAAGAGTCAACAGAGCAGCAAGATGTTATCGGCTCGAGGGTCGCTTCCCGACTGCGCGCACCTCCCGATTGACCCCGAGGCAGCCGCTTTTATACACGGTCCAAAGGGCAACGCATAACCAGTATACACTGGTATGAGCCGACCTCTGGCACGTGATACGCGCTCTGCCTCGCCTGGTCACGCGCTGGTCACGTGTTCACCGTGTGGGATTCGCCCAACCGGGTACGCCCACCCGGAACCGTTGCGCGGCACTGCAACACTCCCTGGCTTATATCGCATCCCTACCCCAGACAGACACTTGACATTTGGTCACCCTGTCCCAACACCAAAAGCGAGGGCTCGATGACAGGCCATGCGTCACTAGCCGGGCCGGCGCACGGCCACTTGTTGAAATAACACATCTGCGTGGCGGCAGAGTGCAGCGACAAAATCATTAAAGTGATATCTGGTCTGTGAATTAGAATGATACTATAGGCGCACGAGTAGGGTGGTTTCTAAAGCGGTTGGAATCAGAGCCAGTGAATTAGGTGTTTTCAAAAAGATGCTATAAGTCGGAGCTAGAACAATGAACATATATGAGACTGTACCGGGTGCTAACAATACCGGCTGCTACAATACCTCCCTAGGTGTTTTCAAAAAGATGCTATAAGTCGGAGCTAGAACAATGAACATATATGAGACTGTACCGGGTGCTAACAATACCGGCTGCTACAATACCTCCCCTCCTAATAACGCAGCATTTTTGGTTGGGGAAAAAAAAAATGCTCGCTTCCGTCGCCTGAAGGGCAAAGGAAGACCATAAACAGGACCGCGCGGGCGCAGCGCGGACCGATGATACCAATGAAAGCTACAACCCCCCGCCATGCTACATAAACGGTGAAGCCGTACGCGAGCACTACCCCGCTACCCAGCACATATACACAAACCCAAAGCCCACCGTAAACATAACAATCCTTGACCCGGCAAGGATAACACACAGTCAGCACTGGGCACGCGCTCGGCAGCGCGTCCACAGCAGGGCGACACGGCGCTGGGCGTCTCATGACGGACGACGCAGGCCGGTCCGAACGTCTCACACAGCACTGGGCGCGCGCTCGGCAGCGCGGCCACAGCAGGGCGACACGGCGCTGGGCGTCTCGTGACGACGCAGGCCGGTCCGAAGGGGTGTGCCTCACACCGGGGAGAAAGCAAGAGATGTCGGTCTGGTACCCGTTAGTACTGACGCGACGGATGTCGGAGTAGCGAGTGGAGCACCACCTCGTGGCGGTGATGCGTCCCCTCCGACAGGTTGCTGCCGCATGGCAGACGGCTGCACAGGGCTGGCTGTGCACTGCGAAACTTGGCCAACGTCATGATCGACAGGGCGGTACTGCGGCGGCGATGCCATGGGCGACAATTCCTGCATTTCCATGGCTGGCTCCTCTGGGCTTTCGTCGGGCGGTAACTGAGGACGGACTGGGCGGAATCGTGCTAGGGAATAATTACGGGGGTTGGGGCAGCAACAATGCTTCAGAATGAAGTACAGGCAGAACAGGGTCATCACACCAATGACGATCATGAGCAGCATGGTTTTGGAGAAACCAGATGGGCTGTCAATTGTCACGTGTTCAAGGGGTTGGGCTTCCAAATGATTGAAATAAGCGTCAGCATGCATACCATTGATGTGTAATTCAGGCAAAAGGGAAACGTTATGCGTTGTTAGGTTGTTGAGCCTTTCGGACCATTCCTTGCGCCAGATGGGTAAGGACATATTGTTGTACAGGGCATTGGACGTAAATGTAGGAAGTTCCAGGTGTGTCTCACTGGCGTAGTATGGGGGCAGGTAGAATGAGTCGCCTGACGCCGAGCATTCTGCTTCTAACGTTATAGTATCAACGGATCGAATGATGTAGACCGGATGACTCGTTTGAGTAGAGGCACAAAAGATCGTGAGCGAAAACGGGGGGCGTGAGACCAATAACCATTGACCTTTGGACAGATAATAAGCTTTGGGGGCATTGTCGGCGGGAGTGATTTGTGGCGAACAATACTTGAGTGTTGATACAGCGTCCTGACGGAAAAGTGCTGTTACACATGAAGTTGAGCCAGCTGTGGAATATGCCGGTTCATGGAGTGGGCAGAATGGTTGTCGGGCCAAGATACATGTTTCGATTTCGGATTGCTCAGGTTGTATGTAATGCCTCCGGTTCTCAGACATTAGGAGATAACGAGGTTCGTTTGGATAATAGCTGAGGGAAACATTGTGGTCATGAAGAGGTACCTGATACGGGAAGAATCGATACACATCAAAGGCGTGTATGGTATGGAGTAGAGGGATGTAGAAGAGGACGTGATAAGTGTCTATTCCTGCAATTAGTTTAGTTTTGACAACTCTGACGTATTCATTGACCTGATCAGAAGAGAATGGCAGTGCAAAGTTGGGAGGTAGGTTCTTATTGATCTTTCTGAGGAGACGGCCAAACTCGCGACGGGGAATAAGTCCCTTGTGCAAAATACCAGCTTGTGCCAGTGCGAATTTGTGCGAGATAGAGCTAAGTTCAGAATACAAATACTGGACGGCTTGTGTCAGCCTGATGATGCTGTCGGTCAGGTCGGTCACGTGAGAGAAAAGTTCGATGTTATTGCTGTTGCGACGGACCGATAAAAAGAGTTTACTGTAGGCCGTATTTAGTGAGTTCACAGCCGTAGACAAGGAGCGTAAGGCGCGGCGGTTCTGAGAAGTGGCTACTCGAGTTGAATTGAGAACTTTAAGAGTACCGTTGAATTTATGTGCCATTGCAACATCTTTATCGTTGATGAGTTTTACGTTGCGCGTTAGATGTTTGATCTCGCTTTCTGTAGCCGTTCCAAACAAATATGATAGAGCGTTTCCAATGCCATTTATCAATCCTCGTTTGGCCCGGGATGGTACCGCTGGTGCATCAGGATCGGGTAATACGCGTTTGCTGCGTCGAGCAATGGAGCGCCGATTTGGATCTGGGATCTCTGGATCCTGAGCCGTGGGAGGATACAGCAAGTCTCGGAATGTCCGCAATAAACCTTCAGTTTCACTGTTAAGGGCGGTGAGGGACGCGTCTAGTTGGTTAATGTATAGTTTCATCAATGGGGCTGCCGGGGCCGTTTGAGCGGTTACGTTAATAAACTTGCGTGATCGTAATTCTGCTACTAGGGATATGAGATCCTTACGGGACTGGGACAATAGTTGGGTCTCCGTGCGATAGGGGGCGATGTTAGTAGATATGGTGATAGCCCAGGAACTGTAGCTAGGATAGATTTTACCGACAGGGATGAAGAGATGCCCTGGATCAGTCGGGGTTTGTTCTGCGTGGAGCACCATGGCCACCACGGCGAGCCAGCCAAGGAGTGCAATCATCGCAGCCATGTTTCGTCGCCTGCAACGTAGAAATCGCACGTTAGCCGAGGCTTGGAAACAGAAGCTCTGCACAAAACAACAAAACACTCAAGACCTTTGGGTGCCAATCGGGCGAAACGTCTAGATCAGCCGAATCTGCCTTTGCAAATGATTGCCGAGTTGGAGCAATATTTGGGTCTGTTGTCCCTGTAGACAAACAGTCCATGTCATACTGGACCCTTGGTCTTTTGTCATCGTCGTTCGTCCGCTCTTGTGATATTTCACGTTGTCGTTTTGGTACGTACCTTGGTCTGTTGGGGTTGTACCTGTGACATCCAAAGGGAGCATTTGCGTCAACAAGTCCAGCGACTGGACCTTGCGACCTGAGCGAATACCGTGTATTCCTACCTTCTAAAGGAGCTGTGTCAACAGGGTCAATGACTGGACCCTGCGACCTGAGCGAATACCTCGTATTCCTCGGCTGCCTCTGTGTCAGCGGTGTCAGTTGGCCGAGCTCATCATACTCCGGTGAATATGGCGAGAAGACTGCGGGACTGGCGGTTGCTGCTGAAGGTCGTAGCGGACGGGCTTCTATTTCCTCTTCGTTCTGCTCTACACAAGCGTCTGGCTGCTCCTCAGGACAGTAGACGGGTGGTGAGTTGTTCGTCAGCTGCGTCGCGGGAACCGGCTGCGTGAATCCCTGGTACCAATCTTGGTCACTGAAGGGCAGACGGGCAGCGCGAAGCGGCTGTTGACGGACGGGCTGTTCTTCCGGCATTTTACTCACCTGGACAGGCTGGCGGATCGAATTGTAGGACCTGTCCCACACGTCATTTGCGTCCCGATGGCGAAGATTTTCTGAATGAACTATTTTCGTTTTGCCCGTGTGCATGTTTTTGATGCAGTAGTTTTCCTTTCCCAATTTAGATACGACACGGAAGTAGTTCTTCCAGTAAAGTGTCAGTTTTGTGGAGTTTCCTGGTTGTACAGAAGGATCGAAATAGAATACCAGGTCTCCCGGTTTGAAATTGGATGGAATAGCGGTGTTCGAAATGAGCGACTTGTTGTGTTCCCTTGCTTGTTGCATGTTGTTTGCTACCTGTGTGTAAGCGTTGTGTAGGTGTTCGAACATCGCGGGCACATACTCCTCTCCAGTGTAGCGGTGACGGGGCTGGAGTAGGGTATCAACTGGCAACACGGGATCTCGGCCATACATCACAAAGTATGGAGAATACTTTGTCGACTCATTCTTACTCATCCGATATGCTCCTAAACAAGGCTGTAGGATTTCCTCCCATTTTGTTTGATCTTCACTAATTTGTTTTTGAATCATCTCATTCATGCAACGGTGGAAGCGTTCAGTTTTCCCGTTTGACTGAGGGTGATAACTTGAAGTGCGGATTCGTGAAATTCCCAATTCCTTGTGAACAACGTTCAATAATGCATTGCAATATTCGGTACCTTGATCACTAATAACTAGTCTTGGGCAGCCATGACGGGGAATGAATTCATTCAGAAGAAGCTGAGCGATCGTGTTAGCAGATTTGTCTGGAATGGCATATGCTTCTGGCCATCCACTAAAATGATCAACAATAGTACACACATACTTGTTTCCTGCATCGGAAACGGGGAATGGACCACATGTATCAATGCCAACAATTTCCATTGGTGCTGAAGGCATTGGCATATCTTGCATTGGTCTTCTCTCTTTGGCTAACTTTTTGCGCTGACATGTCTCACACGACTGAACATACTGCATCACATCTTTTAGAAGGGTTGACCAATAATATGACTTGGAAATCTTGTCTGTTGTCTTTTCAATTCCTAAATGACCTCCTAAATAACCGTCATGTGCTCCTTCTAATACTATCTTTCTATACATTGGTGGAACGACAAGTTGCATGCGGGTATGGGGTCTGGTTTTGGTACCTCGTTCTAAATGATGCAAAAGACCATTTTCTGAACAATATGTTGACGCTATTTGTGGATCGGGTGTATCCTTCTGCAATTCAGTAATGATGACTTGAGTGTCATCATCTTCCCGTTGTGCCTGTTTTAGAGTTTGTTCATCAAAATCGTGATAGTCTAGTGGTTTGTTTTCTTTTTCTACTGGTTCTTCGTCAGACATGGTGACAGCGTTGTCAACAACATTGATTTGAGTTTTCTGTACTACATTGACATCTGTCATTTCACCTTGCCAGTCTAAATGCTCGTTATCATGTAAATTTCCAGCAAATGGAGTATTGTGAAGTCTAGATAGCATATCTGCGGCAACATTTTTGGGGCCTGATATGTACTCTATTTTGCAAGCATATTCTCCCAAAATGATGGCCCATCTCTGTATACGCGGATTTTTCATCTCACTTGTGAACAAATGCTTCAGCGGTTTGTGGTCTGTATAAACAGTGACGTCAGTGCCGATCAGAATCGGCCTCAGCTTCCCGAGACTATAAACAATCGCGAACGCCTCGCGCTCGATAGTAGGCCACTTCTGTTTTTGTTCCGAGAATTGATGAGAGACATACTGAATGACTCGGTCATGACCTTCGTGCTCTTGCATCAATACTGCACCCATCGCGTATTGAGAGGCATCTGTATATAGTTTGAACGGTTTGGAAATATCTGGAAATGCCAAAATGGGCGCCTGCAGCAGTGACTGCTTGAGGTACTCGAATGCGGTTTGTGCCTCATCAGTCCATTTAAAACGGGCATTTTTTCGGGTGAGAGCTGTGAGGGACTTTGCAATTTTGCTGAAATTTGGAACGTACTTCCTGTAGTAAGAAGTCATGCCGAGAAAACTGCGAACTTCGCGGATATTTTCTGGCGGCTTGAGATTTTCTATCACGGAGACTTTTTCAGTGTCAACCGAGATTCCTTTGTCAGAGATAGTGTGCCCAAGGTAATTAAGCTCTTTTCTGATAAATTCACACTTCGAAATTTTGAGTTTCAGGTTTGCTTTGCGTAAGCGATCTAGCACTTCTCCGAGGTGCCTGATATGGTCGTCAAAAGTCTCACTGAACACGATAATGTCATCTACAAATGCTAGGGCAAAATGTCGGATATCGCCCAAAACGGCATTTATGCAATTTTGGAAAACCGCTGGGGCTCCCGCCAGACCAAATGCCATACAGTTGTATTCCCAAACCCCTGCGTCTGTTCCAAAAGCGGTCTTTTCTTTGTCTTCTTCTCTGATGGGGATTTGCCAAAATCCTTGTTTTAGATCCAAACTGGTTCGAAACTTTGATTTGCCTAGCGAGTAAAATATGTCTTCTGCTGATGGAATGCTGGCAGCAGGACGGATTGTGATAGCGTTTAATTTTCGAAAGTCTACACAAAGTCTCATAGAGCCATCTTTCTTTGGGACCAAAAGTATCGGGGACATCCAGGGGGAATTGCTGCGCCTAATCACTTTAGCCTTGAGCATGTCCTGCATCTGCTCCTCTAAAATGTGACGGTATGCTAAAGGGGGGCGTCTTGGGGCCTGATATGACGGGGGATGGTCTTGCGTATTGATTCTCATTTCTGTGATATTTGTTGTGGTAAGCTCCTCGTCTTTCTGCACAAAAATATCCAAGTTGTTCTCTAAAAGTTTGATCAATGCTTCGCGATGATCGTCAGACACATGATCTAATTTGAAAGTTGACAGCACGTCTGAAGGACTGATTTCTTGTTTTGTCCCGTCTGTCGTAACAGATGAAATGTTTGGTTTTTGTTCCTCCTCTCTATATTTGGTTGCTGTGCCCAAAACTTGGCCTTTCTTGAGCCGGATATATCTACCAGTTTCGTTAACAATGGCCCAAGGGATATGCCTGTTTTTGGACAGTTTGACCAGCGCATTTGGCAGCAAAACGCCTGGTTCGTCTTCAAAACATGGGGATGAGGGGAGCTGTGAGACAACAAAATTTTCTCCTGCCGGCTTCTTCTTGGAAATGAAGCATTTGATTTGAACGTCCGAACGTGGGAAGACGTCTACGTCCTCCGCAAGTCTCACAAGGTTGATTTCTGTCTTTTCCTGACCTGACTTTGCTTTTAATGGGTACACTGAGTTGCCAATGATCAGGGTTTGAGAGTCAAAGTCCAATATAGCCTTGCGGGTTTTGAGAAAGTCAACCCCCAAAATCATGTCATGCTTGAAATCTTTCACTACAACAAAATCGTGATACATTCTGATTTTTCCAAGGGTAATGCGGATTCTGACTACTTTGGATGCTTCTAGGGAATGACCAGTGGCCGAACGGAGGGTAATGTTAGTCGAATTTGAAGTTGATTTTACCAATTGGGGGTCACACAGTTTGAGAAATTCTTCGCTAACTAGAGAGAGTTGTGCACCGGTGTCGAGGAGTGTTCTGAATTGATGTGTGCCAATGTGAATGTCAATGTAGGGGCAATTTTCACTTACCTGTAGGACGAAAACTGACTGCGCTTTCTCCTCTCCCGGGTGAGGCTCTACTAGTTTTCCTGCTGCCGATGCAGGGTGTGAGGCGTCTGTGGCGCTGCCGTGCTCTCGGCAGCCGCTCGCTTACGACATGCCCGTTGTACGTGCCCAGGTATACCGCAGTAGTGACAGATGGGCCGGTGGTCCGAGGTCCAGCGATAATCCTGTGGATTAACTCTGTCAGCGCCCATTGGAGGTCTGTTTGGGACGGGGTGACGCGGCGGGTTGTAGCCCTGACGGCTCTGCTGCCGAAAATGCGGTGGGGGTGTGCGACCTTGCTGGTGCTGCTGATACGGCTGGCGCTGGTACTGTTGATACGGCTGGCGCTGGTACTGCTGTGGAGAAGGGCGGTTATGCTGGTACTGTTGGTTGGCCTGCGGTTGGACCTGAAATGGCGGAGGTTGCGGTTGTGGAAGCGGCTGAGGTTGATGCTGTGTGGTGAGAACCTGACAAATATTTGCCAGCGTTTCGGTCACAGTGTCTAGTCGTTTTTCAACAGAGTCCATTTTGTCTATTGCATTGCAGTCCATGGGTTCGGGGGCGGAGGTATTGTCGTGGTACAAGGCTAAATGGTCCTTCATCTGCTGTTCGTGCATGGCATGGTTGTAGGCGTCAGTCAGGGAGGCGGGCATTTTTCTGGCAATGCTCTCCTGAAGGCGGCGGTTTCTAAGTCCATTGATAAAAGCGTTGGTCACCGTCTCAGTCACCTCTTTCTCCCTCAGTCGTTCCTGGTCGTATGCTTGGTAGGACAGGAGTCGGATTCGCTCAGCAAAATCGGAGACGGATTCATTTACATGCTGAAGGGCGTTTCGGAGCTTTTGTTTTGAGTAGGCAGCAGGATTGAGGTGGCCGTAGCGGGTGGTCACGGCGGCTTTGAGTTGAGGCCAGTTTGTCAGGTTTGGTCGGGTGTCTCGAAAGAAGTTAAGGGCTGATCCCTTAAGGAGTTGAGAGGCGGCCCACAGGGTTTGGGATTCGTCGTTTGAAACAGATGCGTAAATGTCGTCCATGTCCAGCAACCATTTGGCAAAGGCATCGGCATTTGATCCATCAAAAGTGGTTTTCTTGGCCATGAGTGTTTGTGATACAGTGAATCGGTTTCCAAGACTACGAACTGACTGAGCGATATCTATGAGCACATTTGGATCCATGGCGCTAGCGTTTGCGTTAAATTGACTTTTAAAATTGGCTATATCTGACTTTGATAAAATAGGTGTGAGGCACTTACCTGCTTCGGGCTGGCCTGTTCGGTGAGGAGACGTTTCAGTCACCAGTCGTCCTCGTTCGTCTGGGCTGCGGCTCTTGCGGGCTTCGTTGGCGTCGGCGTCGGCTTGGGAGTGGGAGCTGGGCTCCAGCTTGGTACGTTTTCAGATGGGCAGGGGACGTCACTGGGCCGGTCACAGAAGCAGAGAGGTGGTGGCTCTGACCTTGCAGCTACTGGCTGCACTGGCGATGCTGGTGACGATGGCGGCGGCCGCGTGTAGGTGCCGTCAGGTGCGTATTTTGGCACTGACCTGGGAGGCCACACCCCGTTGCAACGAAGAGGTAGTTCCTCTTCGGTCAGGGTCTTGCCGTCGGCTGAAGGACGGCGCTTGTTGATTGAGATTGAAGTGTTGGGCTCCGTGAATATCTGGCTGTTGGCGAACTTGGTGGCGAGTGGCTTATTGCAGGCTTTGTAGACTTCCAGGGGCGTAGGCAGCGGAGCTGGACGGCCAACTTGGTTGGGTGGCGAGCCAATCGGGCAGCGGACAGCGGCCTGCCGGGCGGAGAGGTATGTGTGCTCCCTCTGCGCTCCCAGGATGGCACCTGGCGTTGGCCCGAACTTGCAGCAGCGGGCTAAGCAGAGAAAACAGCTGCACCGATGAAATTCGTCTGTAGAGGTCGTCACGAGGTCACAGCCACAGTTGTGGCAATAGCCGCAGTCCGAACAACGGCTCGGGTCTGGATCGTAATGACAGCTACAGCTGTGATCGATGTGGAGACGGAGGCGGCGGGTGAAATAAGCTCGATGGTAGGGGCAGACAGTATAGCGGATGATCTCAGGTGACTCTAGTAGGTGTAGTACTGGGATGAACTTGTCCCAGCACTCGCACTGCCCGTTCTTGCCTTGATGACCCAGGCGGGGCCGAGCAGTGGTGCTGATGTCTTGGTCTGGTAGAGTCGGGAGTTGAAACTGGATGATGGTCTTCTTGGTACTCTCCTGGCGGGCTTCTTCAGTCATCTGAGGCGATTGATGACCTGGGATGACCTTGAAGCATCCGGGTCACGGCACCAATGTAACGGCCCGATCTGTGGTGACGTGATGATGTGTGTGACGTCTGCTCTTCCCTCCGGTCTGGTTGTAAAGACAGAGTGCTTCGGCGGCAGAGATGATATTTGCAGTCAGTCACCAAACACAACACACAGACGGCGTTACTTTACCCGGTTACTGAGTGCCAACAGAGAGTAGAGCAAGAGTCAACAGAGCAGCAAGATGTTATCGGCTCGAGGGTCGCTTCCCGACTGCGCGCACCTCCCGATTGACCCCGAGGCAGCCGCTTTTATACACGGTCCAAAGGGCAACGCATAACCAGTATACACTGGTATGAGCCGACCTCTGGCACGTGATACGCGCTCTGCCTCGCCTGGTCACGCGCTGGTCACGTGTTCACCGTGTGGGATTCGCCCAACCGGGTACGCCCACCCGGAACCGTTGCGCGGCACTGCAACACTCCCTGGCTTATATCGCATCCCTACCCCAGACAGACACTTGACATTTGGTCACCCTGTCCCAACACCAAAAGCGAGGGCTCGATGACAGGCCATGCGTCACTAGCCGGGCCGGCGCACGGCCACTTGTTGAAATAACACATCTGCGTGGCGGCAGAGTGCAGCGACAAAATCATTAAAGTGATATCTGGTCTGTGAATTAGAATGATACTATAGGCGCACGAGTAGGGTGGTTTCTAAAGCGGTTGGAATCAGAGCCAGTGAATTAGGTGTTTTCAAAAAGATGCTATAAGTCGGAGCTAGAACAATGAACATATATGAGACTGTACCGGGTGCTAACAATACCGGCTGCTACAATACCTCCCTAGGTGTTTTCAAAAAGATGCTATAAGTCGGAGCTAGAACAATGAACATATATGAGACTGTACCGGGTGCTAACAATACCGGCTGCTACAGTGACGGGACGCCATGGCTCCCCCGGACAGGATGAGACAGGGGAGCCGATGGATAATCTCAGCTTCCTCAGCCCTGGTCTGCAGCCTGCCGATCTCCTCTCTCGACTCCTTTAACTTCTGGCTGAGGTCGTCTATCGTTTCGTCTTTGGCCTCGACATGCTTTTCTAAATCACCCAGATAAGAAAAAGCAAATGCCCTTGATGGGATTCGAACCCCCGACTGTGTCATAATGTCATTCAGTGCCTCGAACTGCGACTGGATGTCTTCACGGAATCCATGAAGCTCAGTGGACGGGAAAACTGCCATTCTGCTCTCAAGCTTTTCCAGCGTATCGTTAAAATGCTCCCTTATCGACTTTTTAGATTGAGATGCCGAAGGCCTGCGGCTTGACTCACCCCCACGGTCCGGTGCACCCCGTTTGCCTGGCGGTGGCGGTGGGTCTCCAGATTCCGAACGATCTCGTTTGCCAGAGACGTCGTCATAGTTCCGAACTAGCTCACTCACAGAAGAACCACTGCTCGGGGAACGCGACGCTCCCAACTCCGTCCCGTCACCGGCACTGTCGCGTCCCTCCGGTCCTGTTGTTTGTTTGTGGAGAAACAAAAGTCATCGAGAGGTCGCCGAGGTCGGTGACGCAACGGCGAAGTACGGTGAAGAGTGAATATTCACCCGGCCCTTCACCCCGGCTGTTAAAGTATATAATCTGAGGGCCGGACCAAAGCGAAGTCCGCCCAGGGGCGGACTGAGCTACAGGGCTGTAGCTCAGTTGGGAGAGCGCTGGGCTTCGGACATCACCCTGTAGTGGCAGCCCGGGTTCGAGTCGCTTCGGCGCTCGCTATTTGCCCCTGACTGGGATGGCCTGTGGCTGGTGGCAGCGGTCGCACTCAAGGTCAGGTGACGTCAGAAGGCGGGGTGGACCGTGCCCAGGTATGTTGGGCACGTACAACTTTCGCTTCTAAATTCAGCCGGACGCCAGGAATTGCTTGATCGGGTGGTGGGGTCAGGGCCTGCGCAACAAGCTATGCTTAGCGCGGGGTCTGACCTCGGAAATCCATCCATTCCAAAATATTCGGACTAAATTTATTATAAAAAAGAATAAAAAAGAAGTAGGACACGCATTATGACTTGTAACACACGGGACTCCCAAGATTACTTTATGATTTGTAGCTTACACCAGCGAGGATTTACATGAATATTCGTCATCGCTCAGAGCTCGTAGCAAAATGATGATCGCAAAGACACAGAGGTGAAAACACGATGAGTTTAAATCTTCTCGGTATACTAGGTACATATGATCAATGATGTTGCATGTTCTACAGCGTGATATCATATCCCCAGTCACGAGGCATTCCCGCCTCTATACAGCTTGTCAGCAGAGGCGAAATTCTCCTCCCTTTGCGATACATTATCGCCTTTTTACGTTGTGTCAGCATGGTCGGTAGCGGAATTTCCCGGGGATTTTCGTGACGGCATGCAACACCAGACGGTGCTAAAGCCGACATGTAAATCACGCAACAGAGCTCAGCATTGCACGCGTTGCAGACGCGCGGTAGCATTATCCGGATTATAATCTTCATAATGACATCATGACGTCTTTGCATAATGACAATTTCATCATATGACGTCATAATGACAATTTAAAATGACGTCTTTGCAGCCACCGAACTACATCTAACGTCCCGTCAACGAATACACGCCATAGATCAAATTATTCTGCTCATGAAACTCGAGTCTAATATGGTGGAGGTGACGTCATATTACCCGGTATCTGCGGCGCCCCAAGATCCAGATAATATTCACCATACGCTAACAAGACCAGATGTGTTATGTCTGGCACACTTCATCACAGTTGAAGACGCCGGAGTTTCATGGGTTTCAATGTAAGGCGGACTTTCCTGGGTTTCAACGTAAGGCGGGTTTTCCTGGGTTTCAATGTGAAGCGGGTTTTCCGACGTTCGGCGTCACTTGACGTTCAGCGTGACGCAAACGTCTCATCTGCGGCGTCTCTGTATCTATACCGGAAGTGCACAGGTTCCGGGTGGCATGCCGAGTCGGCTGTCGGAGCTCGTGCACCGGAAGCACACGTGTTGAAATACACTGCGCACGTGCAGACGTGTTGCATAACACTCGCCGGTACAGTGATAATGGTCTGAGGGATAATAGTGATAATGTTCGCCGGTACAGTGATAATGGTCGGAGGGATAATAGTGATAATGTTCGCCGGTACAGTGATAATGGTCGGAGGGATAATAGTGACAATGTTCGCCGGTACAGTGATAATGGTCGGAGAGATAATAGTGATAATGTTCGCCGGTACAGTGATAATGGTCGGAGGGATAATAATGATAATGTTCGTCGGTACAGTGATAATGGTCGGAGAGATAATAGTGATAATGTTCGCCGGTACAGTGATAATGGTCGGAGGGATAATAGTGATAATGTTCGCCGGTACAGTGATAATGGTCGGAGGGATAATAGTGATAATTTTCGCCGGTACAGTGATAATGAAGGGAGGGATACTAGTGATAATGTTCGCCGGTACAGTGATAATGGTCGGAGGGATAATAGTGATAATGTTCGCCGGTACAGTGATAATGGTCGGAGGGATAATAGTGATAATGTTCGCCGGTACAGTGATAATGAAGGGAGGGATACTAGTGATAATGTTCGCCGGTACAGTGATAATGGTCGGAGGGATAATAGTGATAATGTTCGCCGGTACAGTGATAATGGTCGGAGGGATAATAGTGATAATGGTCGCCGGTACAGTGATAATGGTCGGAGGGATAATAGTGATAATGTTCGCCGGTACAGTGATAATGGTCGGAGGGATAATAGTGATAATGGTCGGAGAGATAATAGTGATAATGGTTGGAGAGATAATAGTGATAATGTTCGCCGGTACAGTGATAATGGTCGGAGGGATAATAGTGATAATGTTCGCCGGTACAGTGATAATGGTCGGAGGGATAATAGTGATAATGTTCGCCGGTACAGTGCTAATGGTGGGAGGGATAATAGTGATAATGGTCGGAGGGATGATAGTGATAATGTTCGCCGGTACAGTGATAATGGTCGGAGGGATAATAGTGATAATGTTCGCCGGTACAGTGATAATGGTCGGAGGGATAATAGTGATAATGTTCGCCGGTACAGTGATAATGGTCGGAGGGATAATAGTGATAATGTTCGCCGGTACAGTGATAATGGCCGGAGGGATAATAGTGATAATGTTCGCCGGTACAGTGCTAATGGTCGGAGGGATAATAGTGATAATGGTCGACGGTACAGTGATAATGGTCGGAGATATAATAGTGGTAATATTCGCCGGTACAGTGATAATGGTCGGAGGGATAGTAGTGATAATGTTCGCCGGTACAGTGATAATGGTCGGAGGGATAATAGTGATAATGGTCGGAGAGATAATAGTGATAATGGTCGGAGGGATAATAGTGATAATGTTCGCCGGTACAGTGATAATGGTCGGAGGGATAATAGTGATAATGTTCGCCGGTACAGTGATAATGGTCGGAGGGATAATAGTGATAATGTTCGCCGGTACAATGGTGGGAGGGATAATAGTGATAATGGTCGGAGGGATAATAGTGATAATGTTCGCCGGTACAGTGATAATGGTCGGAGGGATAATAGTGATAATGTTCGCCGGTACAGTGCTAATGGTCGGAGGGATAATAGTGATAATGTTCGCCGGTACAGTGATAATGGTCGGAGGGATAATAGTGATAATGTTCGCCGGTACAGTGATAATGGTCGGAGGGGTAATAGTGATAATGGTCGGAGGGATAATAGTGGTAATGGTGGGAAGGATAATAGTGATAATGTTCGCCGGTACAGTGATAATGGTCGGAGGGATAATAGTGATAATGTTAGCCGGTACAGTGATAATGGTCGGAGGGATAATAGTGATAATGTTCGCCGGTACAGTGCCAATAGTCGGAGGGATAATAGTGATAATGCTCGCCGGTACAGTGATAATGGTCGGAGGGATAATAGTGATAATGGTCGGAGAGATAATAGTGATAATAGTCGGAGGGATAATAGTGATAATGCTCGCCGGTACAGTGATAATGGTCGGAGGGATTCAGAGCTGCTGCTGCTGCTGCTGCGGGCTGCAGTGAAACGGAACTGCGTAGAGCTGGTGTCGCAACATAAATTGGTGACCTGGAGCTGTTGTTTCTCAGTGCGGCGGCACAACGTTAGCTGTTGTTATGCGTTACGGCGAGCATCTGTCGCACGACAGAAGCTGCTGGTTCAGATGAGAGTCTTCCAAGGAGCGGGAATCCCACTTAGGAGGAGGAATGTATAGTGCAGAAGGAAAGGGTAGAAAACAAGATAGGTAGATGGAAGTGGGAAATGTTTTCAAGCACATGATGGAGACGCGTTAGTTAGTTAATTCCGGAAGTTCGCTGCGAAAACAGTATACCTAATAACAAAGGTTTAGCAGGCAAAATGGGTGGAAACGGGTGTACTATTTGTCTAAAACTTGTGACAAAATGTATATTAGCCGTTTTGACGAAGGATTATTGAGCTGAAAAGCTTCTGAAAGATTATGAAAGTTTGGAAAAACTACACAACTTTTGCATGTGATTTTTTACTAGAAATGTCCCTCATAATTTTGTAATATGTTGGTAAGAATACAATATTTTGACAAAATTGCGGTTTGGTGGTAATAAGCAAGATAAGTATTGATAGAATCTTCCTGCAAGTTTCTGGAAGATTCTATTAATACTTATATACTTAGGTATTACCACCAAACCGCAATTTTGTCAAAATATTTTATTCTTACGAACATATTGCAAAATTATGTGGGACATTTCCAGTCAAAAATCGCATGTAAAAGTTGTGTAGTTTTTTTAAAACTTTCAGAATCTTCAAAAACTTTTTCAGCGCAATAACCCTTCGTGAAAACGTTAATTATGTCTGGATAAAACACGATGGGGTAAATTGGACGTGGGTTTGGACAAAACCAGGCCACTGCCTGACTGTTGAACCTTGAACACCGTATCCCGTGAATGGCTCTTATTCAGATCTGTTGTCACTGTGTGTCGCGACAAAACCGCAGTTATACTGTACTAATGAGTTAACGTAACTGCAGATATGAATACGGCACGTGTGGACACACTGCAGATATGAGTACGGCACGTGTGGACACACTGCAGATATGAGTACGGCACGTGTGGACACACTGCAGATATGAATACGGCACGTGTGGACACACTGCAGATATGAGTACGGCACGTGTGGACACACTGCATATATGAGTACGGCACGTGTGGACACACTACAGATATGAGTACGGCACGTGTGGACACACTGCAGATATGAGTACGGCACGTGTGGACACACTGCAGATATGAGTACGGCACGTGTGGACACACTGCATATATGAGTACGGCACGTGTGGACACACTGCAGATATGAGTACGGCACGTGTGGACATACTGCAGATATGAGTACGGCACGTGTGGACACACTGCAGATATGAATACGGCACGTGTGGACACACTGCAGATGTGAGTACGGCACGTGTGGACACACTGCAGATATGAGTACGGCACGTGTGGACACACTGCAGATATGAGTACGGCACGTGTGGACACACTGCAGATATGAGTACGGTACGTGTGGACACACTGCAGATATGAGTACGGCACGTGTGGACACACTGCAGATATGAGTACGGCACTTGTGGACACACTGCAGATATGAGTACGGCACGTGTGGACACACTGCAGATATGAGTACGGCACGTGTGGACACACTGCAGATATGAGTACGGCACGTGTGGACACACTGCAGATATGAATACGGCACGTGTGGACACACTGCAGATATGAGTACGGTACGTGTGGACACATTGCAGATATGAATACGGCACGTGAGGATATTTATAGGTCGCTTACGGTAATGGCCAGGGCGTATTTTGCCTTAATTGGATTGGATACACATTACACACTACTCTGAATCAGATTTGCAGCAACGTAGGAACGTCATGGAAGGTTTGCATGTGTGTGTGTGTGTGTGGGGGGGGGGGGGATGACGGTGTTCTGAGTTATTTTCTCTCACCGTCATATTTCCCTGCCTGTTTATTTCCAGTCTCTCAGCACATTACTCGATGTCTCTCTTCCGCCTCATCTGCCTTCTGCTGGCGGCCGCCGGCCCCGCCGCCGCGGAGCTCAACCTCACCATTCTCCACAACAATGACATCCACTCTCACTTTGACCCTGTGAGCGGCAGCACCACCGCCTGCCGCCCCCCTGCCGCCTGCTACGGCGGCATCGGCCGCCTGGTGCACGCCGTCAACTCCTTCAAGGCCCTGGTGCCGAACACGCTGGTGCTCTACGGAGGGGACATCTTCCAGGGACATCTGTACTACACCCTGTTCAAGTGGCGCGTGGTGGCCGACATGATGAATATGGTGCCCTACGACGCAATGGTGAGGTTAGGTTGTTGACATGATGAATATGGTGTCCTACGACGCCATGGTGAGGTCAGGTTAGGTTGTTGACATGATGAATATGGTGTCCTACGAGGCCATGGTGAGGTTAGGTTGTTTGCTTAGTTGTTTTTGGGTTGCAGTGCATCGGTCCACTCGTGCCATTGAACACCTAATTTGTTGGTGTAGTTTTCTCGGAAATAAACCAAAAAAAAATCGCTAAATATTTAGGCGAAGGCCATATATTTTAGGCGGTCCAGCTGCTACGAGTCCATGTTATGTTGATGTTATGCCATGTTAAATCACTGTTAGTTCACCCTATGCATGGTATTGGTATAATGGAACCCTTCCTTTGGATCAGCTTGGATGTACTCAGTGGTAACTACTTTATTGCAGTTATTGTCCGTCGGCATGTTAGACGTACAAAGCTAAACGTTGTCCTGCACTTGTCCAGCAATGCATGAGTAATGTTTATCAACAGGCATCGCCATCATTTATCTCATTCGTCAATCTTCTAGGAAAATAAACTGCAAGTGCACACTTCAAAGCGAGTTTATCCGGCATTGTCCAGTGTAATTGATTTCGCCAACAAATGCTATTTAGTCCTTGATCTATGGTGTCCTAGGCCGTCGTTTTTACCCTGCACTGTGACCTGCCATCGACCTCGACCCTGTACTGTGACCTGCCATCGACCTCGACCCTGCACTATGACCTGACCTGGACCCTGACACTGCACTGTGACCTGACCTCGACCTCGACCCTTCACTGTGACCTGACCTCGACCCTGACCCTGCACTGTGACCTGTCCTGGACCCTGCACTGTGACCTGACCTCGACCTTGACCCTGCACTGTGACCTCACCTGAACCCTGCACTGTGACCTGACCTCGACCCTGACCCTGTACTGTGACCTGACCTCGACCCTGACCCTTCACTGTGACCTGACCTTGACCCTGACCCTGCACTGTGACCTGACCCTGCCCGTCTCGCCAGGCGCTGGGTAACCACGAGTTCGACGATGACCTGGCCGGTCTGCTGCCTTATATGGAAAATATTTCCCATCCGCTGCTGTGCACCAACATCGACTTTGGCACCAGAGCTTCAGAAGTCACCGACAGATGTCTCTCCAGTATAGTGCGGGAGATGGGCGGCTACAAGATCGGCATCATGGGCTACACCACGCCGGAGACGCCGGTAAGTCGGACGCCGGTAAATCGGACGCCGGAGACGCCGGAGACGCCGGTAAGTCGGACGCCGGAGACGCCGGAGACGCCGGTTAGTCGGACGGCCGAAAATATCACTTTACTGCTTGTAGAGAGAAGTTGTGTTGGTACAACAGTGTGCCGTTGCTGTTTTTAAGGGATATTTATTTATTTATTTATTTATTTCACGTCGTGAGGCATATCCGTTAACCCTATTCCCTGCGGGGACAGATTCTGGTCCCCCGGTGGTTTTTCACTTGCCGCTTCTAAACCGTTAAGCCTAGCTTCCTGAAACTGTGTGGCTTTTCCCCACATTGAATGGCGCGTGTTGTGTCAACATTTCGCAAAAAAATATGTCCAGCAGAGGCGGTTCCAGGCTCCTGTTTTGGGGAGGGTGTTACGAATGCGGTTTTGCGGCGCATACTTTCTTTGTGGTTTGCAGTGAAATAAATGCGTCAGAAACAATTTCAATGCAATATGCATCATAGATACTAGGATTGTACATATTTTTGGAGCAGAGGCGCACTCAGAATAAAAAATGGGAGGCAATACCCACCCTCAAATTTGGTCCAACTTCAAATTAGTAAGATGATAAAAACGTTACGCGCATGGTCCCCCCATGTTTTTTCCTGGATCCGCCTATGCGCAATATATCAAATTTAACAAATTACAGCATATAATGCCCACATGTGACGTTAATGTCGTCCCAAACAATCACAAACAGCACATATTTTTTCCCAGAAAATCTCCCAATTTTACATTCCCTGAATACGCCTATGATTTTTTTTATATGTTATATACCAGTACATTTGAAGCTCAAAAACGTTTTGAGCATGGAAATCGGTCAAGCCACATGGCCGCAATAACCTTTCAAAAACACCCCAATTTTTGTTTTGCCCCCTGGCCCCCATTTTTGAACAAAACACAAATTTCGGGGTCCAAAAAGAGAGATCTTGTCATGACGAATCGAATGGCGTTTTTCCCATCGAAATTGACCGAGCGGTTCTCGAGATCTCTGGGGGGGGGGGCAGAATCCCCCCGCAGGTTAAAGGGAGTGTGCCTACTGTTTTGTAATGTCAAAAATATTTTGCATACGGTAAGTAGCTGTTGGTTTGATTGTTGTATATGATGCAATTCACATCTGGAATTTATTTTAGTTGAATTTTCACTTATATTGTTTTTTGATTATTTTGGTTTCGATATCTATAAAGCGATCGCCACTATGGTGATGTTATGTAAAACGGCGCACATAAGACAATACAATTACGGTCACATCATGCAAGATAGAAAGACGAGTTTTGCACAGCACGTTCTTGCCACTGTGAACTTTATTATGTGCAAGTTTCGTAGCTCTAAATTGATATCTTCTTTAAAAAATGGCCATCGGCCATCATCGAAATGGCCATCATCGGAAAACATGATGGCCGTCCAGTTTCTGTTCGGTTGCTGCTATCAGCGTGCACGAGCTGTTTTGTTGAATTGCTATTGGCCGGCGCTAACAATATGCTAGCAGCTTAATCGATAGTTGCAGTGCTTCTAGTAGCGGAAGCCCCCTGGAGTCTACCCGATAACTTTTTGCTCCCAAGCAAATTCCTGGAGTCTTTGAATATCTCAGCAACTAGGGTGAATCTGGAGAAATTAAGTATTTGGTTCAATTCAGAAAATTGTGTTCTATAGACCAGTGTCAATAACCCCAACTAAGCGATGTGAGTAGGCACACTCCCTTTAACGTAATTCTGGCCGACCGCTGGGAATAGGGTTAAACATACGGCTATTACATGCTCGAGTCAAATATTTGCTGGACTTTGGTAGTGGGACAACACACATACATGCCATACATGATACAGAAGACTAGCACACACACACGCACTGCATCACAGTGGACACTTTGCACTGAAGTGCCTGCTAGGGCTCACGTTGTCGCTCCAGGAGATAGTTTCTGAGGGCGGGTTTGAAACCGGCGTGACTCAGACCACGCAGTGCTGGCGGCAACTCATTATAGTCAGATACCGCCGAGTACAAAAAGCGGCGCCTCCTAGACTCTGACCTGATGGTCGGGGTCACCAGCATATCACTGTTTCGGGTGTCTCTCCCGTGTACACTCCGCCTGATGGTCAAAGTATCAGCAAGGTCTGGCGGCTCAGAGGTAGCTAACATTTTGCTAATCAACACGAGGCGATGGTAATTGTACATGTTGTCAGCATGAAGCCAGCCGCGCTCATCAGTTACGTCGCTCACATGGTCATACTTCCTCCAGCCAGAGACCACCACCCGCGCGGCGAACCTAACTAACTTCTGAAGATGCGAACAGTTGTAGTCGTCGTTGGAGCAAATCATCGAAACGAGAGTTCAATAAATACAAGTGACAGTAGGTAGTGTTCAAGGCCAAGGCTCTTGATTTCATGTTCTGTTCCTATTTTGAACAGTTCGCTTATCTTCTCTCAAGCGCATACATACAAAATATGTTACCTAAATTACATAGCCCAAGAGACTTGACACCTCTGCTGCTGAAACTGTCCCCGTGTGTGTTCTCTATCTATCCACAACACCCACACACCGGAGAGTGGGACTTCACACCTCTGCTGCTCAAACTGGCATGGCTAGGTATCATTTGCATTACGGCAGCTATGCGATTTTGCTAAATGCTTCCCAAGAATTGGAAACAGTACCACAATACTGTCATAATCCTCCTACACGGCCTGACACCTGCGACGCAACACCTACATCCCACGGGATCTGGCACTGATGACGTCATAATTTCCCCAGGAGGTGGCACCGGTGACGTCAGCGGTGAAGTTTGCGGATGAGGTGGCCGCGCTGCAGGCTGAGGCGCGGCGGCTGCAGCAGGCGGGGGCTCAGATCATCATCGCTGTGGGCCACTCTGGCTACCCGCGGGAGAAGCAGATGGCAGAACAGATTGACGGCGTAGATGTTATTGTCGGGGGACACTCCCACTCTCTGTTGTATAACGGTGAGAACTCACACTCTCTGCTGTATAACGGCGAGACTCTCTGCTGTATAGCGGTGATAACTCCCACTCTCTGCTGTATAGCGGTGATAACTCCCACTCTCTGCTGTATAACGGTGAAAACTCCTACTCTCTGCTGTATAACGGCGAGACTCTCTGCTGTATAACGGTGAGAACTTCCACTCTCTGCTGTATAACGGTGAAAACTCCCACTCTCTGCTGTATAGCGGTGATAACTCCCACTCTCTGCTGTATAACGGTGAAAACTCCCACTCTCTGCTGTATAACGGCGAGACTCTCTGCTGTATAACGGCGAGACTCTCTGCTGTATAGCGGTGATAACTCCCACTCTCTGCTGTATAACGGTGATAACTCCCACTCTCTGCTGTATAACGGTGATAACTCCCACTCTCTGCTGTATAACGGTGAGACTATCTGCTGTATAACGGTGAGAACTCCCACTCTCTGATCTATAACGGTGAGAACTCCCACTCTCTGCTGTATAACGGTGAGACTATCTGCTGTATAGCGGTGAGAACTTCCACTCTCTGCTGTATAACGGTGATACTCTCTGCTGTATGGCGGTGAGAACTCCCACTCTCTGCTGTATAACGGTGGGAACTTCCACTCTCTGCTGTATAACGGTGATAACTCCCACTCTCTGCTGTATAACGGTGAGACTATCTGCTGTATAGCGGTGATAACTCCCACTCTCTGCTGTATAACGGTGAGAACTCCCACTCTCTGATCTATAACGGTGATAACTCCCACTCTCTGCTGTATAACGGTGAGACTATCTGCTGTATAGCGGTGAGAACTTCCACTCTCTGCTGTATAACGGTGATACTCTCTGCTGTATAACGGTGAGACTCTCTGCTGTATAACGGTGAGAACTCCCACTCTCTGATCTATAACGGTGATAACTCCCACTCTCTGCTGTATAACGGTGAGACTCTCTGCTGTATAACGGTGAGACTATCTGCTGTATAACGGTGAGACTATCTGCTGTATAACGGTGAGAACTCCCACTCTCTGATCTATAACGGTGATAACTCCCACTCTCTGCTGTATAACGGTGAGACTATCTGCTGTATAACGGTGAGACTATCTGCTGTATAACGGTGAGAACTCCCACTCTCTGATCTATAACGGTGATAACTCCCACTCTCTGCTGTATAACGGTGAGACTCTCTGCTGTATAACGGTGAGACTATCTGCTGTATAACGGTGAGAACTCCCACTCTCTGATCTATAACGGTGAGAACTCCCACTCTCTGCTGGATAACGGTGAGACTATCTGCTGTATAGCGGTGAGAACTTCCACTCTCTGCTGTATAACGGTGATAACTCCCACTCTCTGCTGTATAACGGTGAGACTATCTGCTGTATAGCGGTGATAACTCCCACTCTCTGCTGTATAACGGTGATAACTCCTACTCTCTGCTGTATAACGGTGATACTCTCTGCTGTATAACGATGAGACTATCTGCTGTATAACGGTGAGACTCTCTGCTGTATAACGGTGAGACTCTCTGCTGTATAACGGTGAGACTATCTGCTGTATAACGGTGAGACTATCTGCTGTATAACGGTGAGAACTCCCACTCTCTGATCTGTAACGGTGATAACTCCCACTCTCTGCTGTATAACGGTGAGGCTCTCTGCTGTATAACGGTGAGACTCTCTGCTGTATAACGGTGAGAACTCACACTATCTGATCTATAACGGTGATAACTCCCACTCTCTGCTGTATAACGGTGAGACTTTCTGCTGTATAACGGTGAGACTATCTGCTGTATAACGGTGAGAACTCCCACTCTCTGATCTATAACGGTGATAACTCCCACTCTCTGCTGTATAACGGTGAGACTATCTGCTGTATAACGGTGAGAACTCCCACTCTCTGATCTATAACGGTGATAACTCCCACTCTCTGCTGGATAACGGTGAGACTATCTGCTGTATAACGGTGAGACTATCTGCTGTATAACGGTGAGAACTCCCACTCTCTGATCTATAACGGTGAGAACTCCCACTCTCTGCTGTATAACGGTGAGACTATCTGCTGTATAGCGGTGATAACTCCCACTCTCTGCTGTATAACGGTGAGACTATCTGCTGTATAGCGGTGAGAACTCCCACTCTCTGCTGTATAACGGTGAGACTATCTGCTGTATAGCGGTGATAACTCCCACTCTCTGCTGTATAACGGTGAGACTATCTGCTGTATAGCGGTGAGAACTCCCACTCTCTGCTGTATAACGGTGAGACTATCTGCTGTATAGCGGTGATAACTCCCACTCTCTGCTGTATAACGGTGAGACTATCTGCTGTATAGCGGTGACAACTCCCACTCTCTGATCTATAACGGTGAGACTATCTGCTGTATAGCGGTGAGAACTCCCACTCTCTGCTGTATAACGGTGAGACTATCTGCTGTATAGCGGTGATAACTCCCACTCTCTGTTGTATAACGGTGGGAAGGGATTTGCAGAGAGTTTGATCCCCTTATCAGTGTCATGATAGAGAGTTTAATCCCCTTTTCCGTGACATGATAGCTGGGGCGGAAGTGACTTTCTTGCTTTAAGCTATTTAAAATGAGTTGAGGGGGCTAAGCTTCACTCAGGGTGAATACTGTCGTTTTCGCTCTAAAATCTGCGACTGATTGAACGGTGACATGTAGTTTACACTATGTATGCAGCCGTAACATAACGTTCAAATTTTGACTTATTTTGCGTTTCATTTGTCTGATTGTTATGTAATGTTCCTGACCTTGCTCTTGCATGATACTTCGCTTCCTATTTACTGGACCTCGGTTACGATACCTGGTAGGTCGCCATGGTAACATGATGGTAACGCCATGGTAACATGATGTAACAGTCGAACCAGCATGTGCCCAGTATCACCCCAGTTTCCACCGTAATCGTCTCCTCACTTCAGATTCTGCCTCTGCCACTATACCTACATACGACCAGTACCGTTTGACCTGTAACCCTTCCCTCCCCAGGCGCCGCCCCGGACGGCAACCCCGTGGACGGGCCGTACCCGACGGTGGTACGTCAGCCCTCGGGCCGTACCGTGCTCGTGGTACAGGCGTACCAGTACGGCAAGTACCTCGGACTCCTGAACGTGACGTTTGATGACGCCGGAGAGGTGTGGAGCTGGTCCGGCAACCCGATCGTGCTGGACGGAGAGGGGGATCAGGAGGCCGAGAGGAGGCTGGAGGGCTACACGGGAAGGGTGAGTGGTGGGATGTATATCCCGATCGTGCTGGGCGGAGATCAGGAGGCCGAGAGGAGGCTGGAGGGCTACAAGGACAAGGTGAGTGGTGGAATGTATATCCCGATCGTGCTGGACGGAGACCAGGACGCTGAGAGGAGGTTGGAGGGCTACAAGGACAGGGTGAGTGGCGGGATATACGACCCGATCGTGCTGGGCGGAGAGGGGATCAGGGCGCTGAGAGAAGGTTGGAGGGCTACAAGGACAGGGTGAGTGGTGGAATGTGTGACGCGAAACGGAATGTGTGACGCGGAACGGAATGTGTGACGCGGAACGGAATGTGTGACGCGGAACGGAATGTGTGACGCGGAACGGAATGTGTCGGATTGGGTGTATAATAGAGCTGCAGAATTGTGGTCCCAGCGGCCCAGCGCTGGGACCAGAACTGGTCACCGCCATGACTGAAGCAGTGACTGGCCAGGCCAGCGCCATATAGGGTTAGCATTTCAGCGCCGTGACTAAAGCTCTGACTTGCCAGCTCATTCCGTGGCCGTGACTAGGCTGGAACCAAAGATTAATGATTGTCTGCACCTCTAGTGTATAACAGTACGGCGACTAAGTTAGTACGGCTAAGTTAGTACGGTTAACACTCTTAGTACGGGGACTAAGTCAAGCCTTTGCTATGTCGTCTTGTTACGGCAAAAAGTTTGGACTTTGCACGCGGTGTCTCAGTTACCTACCAACTGAAAAACAAAACACAAAGTATGCGTCCAGTTTGGCAAACACTTGACTCTTTGAATACGTCTCCAATAACCCGTTTCGGATACACTGCTTCTGTTCACCACATCTCTGGATCGCACAACACCCGAGCCGCTCTCTCACACGGCTCCCGTATGTGACGTCATCACATAAGAGAAGCTGTGACGTCAGCACAGAGAGAGACTGTAACGTCAGCACAACGGAGTCAACCATGTAGACAGCACGGCTGGCTGACATTCCAGTCGGCTCCACTGTTAAAACATCACGCCTGGCGCGGTATCGGATGCCGTCCAGACAGCAACGTTGCCCTAGCTCGTTCCGTCACAAGATAGCCTCGCGGCCGCACTGTCTAACTGTCAACAACAACAACGCACCGCCTCAGTGTTGACACGTGTAGAGTCTTTGTCACACCGCCTCAGTGTTGACACGTGTAGAGTCTTTGTCACACCGCCTCAGTGCTGACGCGTGTAGAGTCTTTGTCACACCGCCTCAGTGCTGCCGCGTGTAGAGTCTTTGTCACACCGCCTCAGTGTTGACGCGTGTATAGTCTTTGTCACACCGCCTCAGTGCTGCCGCGTGTAGAGTCTTTGTCACACCGCCTCAGTGTTGACGCGTGTAGAGTCTTTGTCACACCGCCTCAGTGCTGACGCGTGTAGAGTCTTTGTCACACCGCCTCAGTGTTGACACGTGTAGAGTCTTTGTCACACCGCCTCAGTGCTGACGCGTGTAGAGTCTTTGTCACACCGCCTCAGTGTTGACGCGTGTAGAGTCTTTGTCACACCGCCTCAGTGCTGACGCGTGTAGAGTCTTTGTCACACCGCCTCAGTGCTGACGCGTGTAGAGTCTTTGTCACACCGCCTCAGTGCTGACGCGTGTAGAGTCTTTGTCACACCGCCTCAGTGCTGACGCGTGTAGAGTCTTTGTCACACCGCCTCAGTGCTGACGCGTGTAGAGTCTTTGTCACACCGCCTCAGTGCTGACGCGTGTAGAGTCTTTTGTGTCCATACTCCAAGGAGACAACTTTGTTTGACATTGCTCCCTCGACTATGTTTAGAACAATAGAGTCAATAAAAAACATGTTTAGAACGTATAACTTCCTATTAGTAAATCGTAGTGGGTAAATTTTGAACGCAAATCATATCACAACTCAACGACATGCTCATAATTTTGCGAACACAAAACTTCGTACACCCATTTTGTATCCGTATGCCTAGCATTACGCATCATAGTGTCACTTCTTTATATCGTCTTTCTTCGTCTTGCATTTCTTATCATCGTTTTCTGTCGTTCGCTGACGTCACATGCTACCCGTCTGACGTCACTCGTCACTCGTCTGGCAGCCTGTCTGACCTCACTGTGGCGCATGCTACCTTCGTTACAGGGTATGGCGGTGCGGAGTGTTTCAGTCTGTCTGGTAACCCGTCTGACGTCACTGTACATCACATGCTATCTTTGTTACAGGGTATGGCGGTGCGGAGTGTTTCAGTCTGTCTGGTAACCCGTCTGACGTCACTGTGCGTCACTCGTCTGGCAACCCGTTTGACGTCACTGTGCCGCATGCTACCTTCGTTACAGGGTATAGCGGTACGGAGTGTTTCAGTCTGTCTGGTAACCCGTCTGACGTCACTCGTCACTCGTCTGGTAACCCTTCTGACGTCACTGTGTGCTGCCAGCCGCTGACGGCTCACTCTGCGTATTCTCAGGTTCGTGAGGTGGAAGCCCTGGTGATCGGCAGCACCCTGGTCCACCTGGTGGGGGACCGCGACGTCTGTAGGTACAGAGAGTGTAACCTCGGTAACCTGATCACGGACGGGGCGCTGAGAAGATGTCTGATGTCCGGCGGACCAGGCTGGAGTCAGGTGAGAGCAGGTCAGGTGGTGTCAGGTGACGCCAGGTGATGTCAGGTGATGTCAGGTGATGCCAGGTGATGTCAGGTGATGTCAGGTGATGTCAGGTGATGCCAGGTGATGTCAGGTGATGTCAGGTGATGTCAGGTGATTTCAGGTGATGTCAGATGATGTCACGTGATGTCAGGTGATGTCAGGTGATGTCAGGTGATGTCAGGTGATGTCAGGTGATGTCAGGTGATGTCAGGTGATGACAGGTAATGTCAGATGATGTAAGGTGATGTCAGGTGATGTCAGGTGATGCCAGGTGATGTCAGGTGATGTCAGGTGATGTCAGGTGATTTCAGGTGATATCAGGTGATGTCAGGTGATGTCAGGTGATGTTAGGTGATGTCAGGTGGTGTCAGGTGATGTCAGTTGATGTCAGGTGATGCCAGGTGATGCCAGGTGGTGTCAGGTGATGTCAGGTGGCGTTTGTTAGGTATTTTAATCAAAATATGACATCTCTCAGCGATGGAAGCACAAACAACTTATCGAATTTCTATGTTGATTTGATATATTTAGTGATGTGTGATGTGCTATGTGCACTATCAGCATCACAATCCTCAACACATCACATCACAATCCATGTGTGGATTCACGCCAAGGAAGAATATTCGTCCAAGCCCTGACGTAGGTGGTGAATAACTGCAGAGTCGTGTTCACGATTGCCATTCCATGGCTACCAATTCTTTGAGGGCCCGACAGGTGTATAGATGCAAACTCATGCCACCGTGACGCAGTCAATAGCGAAAGGTGAAGTCAATGCTAACCCACCGCGGCGGCCTTTGTTTGTTAGAGTACTATGCGGGGCCTTGCTGCGGCATATAAGAGGCAATTCAAGGAACACAGGAAGTACAGAATGCAGAATGCAAATCATGGCGGCACCGACTGAAGACGTATTTGACGTCAGTGGGTGAGCAGAGGAATAACTCAGCACTCCTGGCTCCAATATTCGTTTGTCTTGACTCTGACTCTGGAGCCACCGGGCTCACTACTGACTCCAATATTCGTTTGTCTTGACTCTGACTCTGGAGCCACCGGGCTCACTACTGACTCCAATATTCGTTTGTCTTGACTCTGACTCTGGAGCCACCGGGCTCACTACTGACTCCAATATTCGTTTGTCTTGACTCTGACTCTGGAGCCACCGGGCTCACTACTGACTCCAATATTCGTTTGTCTTGACTCTGACTCTGGAGTCACCGGGCTCACTACTGACAGTGACACTGAATCTGATTCTGTCCTCTGACTCTGTCCTCTGCTCTGTCCTCTGACTCTGTCCTCTGACTCTGTCCTCTGACTCTGTCCTCTGACTCTGTCCTCTGACTCTGTCCTCTGACTCTGTCCTCTGACTCTGTCCTCTGACTCTGTCCTCTGACTCTGTCCTCTGACTCTGTCCTCTGACTCTGTCCTCTGACTCTGTCCTCTGACTCTGTCCTCTGACTCTGTCCTCTGACTCTGTCCTCTGACTCTGTCCTCTGACTCTGTCCTCTGACTCTGTCCTCTGACTCTGTCCTCTGACTCTGTCCTCTGACTCTGTCCTCTGACTCTGTCCTCTGACTCTGTCCTCTGACTCTGTCCTCTGACTCTGTCCTCTGACTCTGTCCTCTGACTCTGTCCTCTGACTCTGTCCTCTGACTCTGTCCTCTGACTCTGTCCTCTGACTCTGTCCTCTGACTCTGTCCTCTGACTCTGTCCTCTGACTCTGTCCTCTGACTCTGTCCTCTGACTCTGTCCTCTGACTCTGTCCTCTGACTCTGTCCTCTGACTCTGTCCTCTGACTCTGTCCTCTGACTCTGTCCTCTGACTCTGTCCTCTGACTCTGTCCTCTGACTCTGTCCTCTGACTCTGTCCTCTGACTCTGTCCTCTGACTCTGTCCTCTGACTCTGTCCTCTGACTCTGTCCTCTGACTCTGTCCTCTGACTCTGTCCTCTGACTCTGTCCTCTGACTCTGTCCTCTGACTCTGTTGTCCTCTGACTCTGTCCTCTGACTCTGTCCTCTGACTCTGTCCTCTGACTCTGTCCTCTGACTCTGTCCTCTGACTCTGTCCTCTGACTCTGTCCTCTGACTCTGTCCTCTGACTCTGTCCTCTGACTCTGTCCTCTGACTCTGTCCTCTGACTCTGTCCTCTGACTCTGTCCTCTGACTCTGTCCTCTGACTCTGTCCTCTGACTCTGTCCTCTGACTCTGTCCTCTGACTCTGTCCTCTGACTCTGTCCTCTGACTCTGTCCTCTGACTCTGTCCTCTGACTCTGTCCTCTGACTCTGTCCTCTGACTCTGTCCTCTGACTCTGTCCTCTGACTCTGTCCTCTGACTCTGTCCTCTGACTCTGTCCTCTGACTCTGTCCTCTGACTCTGTCCTCTGACCCTGTCCTCTGACTCTGTCCTCTGACTCTGTCCTCTGACTCTGTCCTCTGACTCTGTCCTCTGACTCTGTCCTCTGACTCTGTCCTCTGACTCTGTCCTCTGACTCTGTCCTCTGACTCTGTCCTCTGACTCTGTCCTCTGACTCTGTCCTCTGACTCTGTCCTCTGACTCTGTCCTCTGACTCTGTCCTCTGACTCTGTCCTCTGACTCTGTCCTCTGACTCTGTCCTCTGACTCTGTCCTCTGACTCTGTCCTCTGACTCTGTCCTCTGACTCTGTCCTCTGACTCTGTCCTCTGACTCTGTCCTCTGACTTCGACCTCTGACTCTGCCCGACAGGTAACCGCCGCCATCGTCAACGGCGGCGGCATCAGGGAGTCCATCCCTCCGGGCAACATCACCCAGGCGGACGTACAGCAGGTTCACCCGTTCGGCAACACCCTGAACGTGCTGACCATCTACGGACGCACCCTGATCAGCATGTTTGAACACTCTGTGTCGCAGCACGCAGAGGGCAAGGGACGATTTCTGCAGATGGCAGGTACGCGATACGATTTACACGGGACGGTTTAGTACAGGCGGCAGGTACGCGGGACGATTTCTGCAGATGGCAGGTACGTGATACGAGTGTACACAGGACGGTTTAGTACAGGTGGCAGGTACGCGGGACGATTTCTGCAGGTGGCAGGTACGTGATACGATTGTACACGGGCGGTTTAGTACAGGTGGCAGGTACGCGGGACGATTTCTGCAGGTGGCAGGTACGTGATACGATTGTACACGGGACGGTTTAGTACAGGTGGCAGGTACGCGGGACGATTTCTGCAGGTGGCAGGTACGTGATACGATTGTAAACGGGACGGTTTAGTACAGGTGGCAGGTACGCGGGATGATTTCTGCAGGTGGCAGGTACGTGATACGATTGTACACGGGACGGTTTAGTACAGGTAGCAGGTACGCGGGACGACTTCCGCAGATGGCAGGTACGTGAATGGCTAGCGTAATGATGCTCAAATATACTTCCCTGGTGAATTATTTTTCTTCTGTCGTTAGTGTTTTACTAAATACATTGCTACTAAAGGTGCTGTTGTTACCTGCTGGTTGATATGACATCACTTTCTGACCCGTCTCAGATCCCGTCTGACTCCAGCTGACCATATCTGACGAGCCCATCTCTCCCTGACTTCCCCCGTCTGCCCCGTTTGACCCCCTTCCCCCGTCTGCCCCGTTTGACCCCCTTCCCCCGTCTGCCCCGTTTGACCCCCTTCGCCCTCTCCACAGGTCTGCGCGTCACATATGACCTGGACCGTGCTGTTGGCTCGCGGGTCACCGCTCTGGAGATCATCTGCTCCAACTGCTCCGTGCCGAAGCTGGAGCCGGTGAGGGCGAATCAGCGGTACAGAGTGGTGATGCCGAAATTCATCGTCAGTGGCGGAGACGGCTACAACATGCTCAGGGACGAGAAGTTGGCGCAGGTCGATATAGGTGAGACTGCGGGGAGGTGGGAGGTAGGGATAGGTGAGACTGCGGGGAGATGGGAGGTAGGGATAGGTGAGTCGGCGGGGAGGTGGGAGGTAGGGATAGGTGAGTCGGCGGGGAGGTGGGAGGATATGTGGATAGGTGAGTCAGCGGGGAGGTGGGAGGATATGTGGATATAGGTGAGTCGGCGGGGAGGTGGGAGGATATGTGGATAGGTGAGTCAGCGGGGAGGTGGGAGGATATGTGGATAGGTGAGTCAGCGGGGAGGTGGGAGGTAGGGATAGGTGAGTCAGCGGGGAGATGGTAGGATATGTGGATAGGTGAGTCTGCGGAGAGGTGGCAGGTCGATATAGGTGAGTCGGCGGGGAGATGGGAGGATATGTGGATAGGTGAGTCGGCGGAGAGGTGGGAGGATATGTGGATAGGTGAGACTGCGGGGAGATGGGAGGATATGTGGATAGGTGAGACTGCGGGGCGATGGGAGGATATGTGGATAGGTGAGACTGCGGGGAGATAGGAGGATATGTGGAAATAGGTGAGACTGCGGGGAGATGGGAGGATATGTGGATAGGTGAGACTGCGGGGCGATGGGAGGATATGTGGATAGGTGAGACTGCGGGGAGATGGGAGGATATGTGGATATAGGTGAGTCAGCGGGGAGATGGGAGGATATGTGGATAGGTGAGACTGCGGGGAGATGGGAGGATATGTGGATATAGGTGAGTCGGCGGGGAGGTGGGAGGTAGGGATAGGTGAGTCAGCGGGGAGATGGGAGGATATGTGGATAGGTGAGTCTGCGGAGAGGTGGCAGGTCGATGTAGGTGAGTCGGCGGGGAGATGGAAGGATATGTGGATAGGTGAGTCGGCGGGGAGGTGGGAGGATATGTGGATAGGTGAGTCAGCGAGGAGGTGGGAGGATATGTGGATAGGTGAGTCAGCGGGGAGGTGGGAGGATATGTGGATAGGTGAGTCAGCGGGGAGATGGGAGGATATGTGGATAGGTGAGTCTGCGGAGAGGTGGCAGGTCGATATAGGTGAGCCGGCGGGAAGATGGGAGGATATGTGGATAGGTGAGTCGGCGGAGAGGTGGGAGGATATGTGGATAGGTGAGACTGCGGGGAGATGGGAGGATATGTGGATAGGTGAGACTGCGGGGCGATGGGAGGATATGTGGATAGGTGAGACTGCGGGGAGATGGGAGGATATGTGGATATAGGTGAGACTGCGGGGAGATGGGAGGATATGTGGATAGGTGAGACTGCGGGGCGATGGGAGGATATGTGGATAGGTGAGACTGCGGGGAGATGGGAGGATATGTGGATATAGGTGAGTCAGCGGGGAGATGGGAGGATATGTGGATAGGTGAGACTGCGGGGAGATGGGAGGATATGTGGATATAGGTGAGTCGGCGGGGAGGTGGGAGGTAGGGATAGGTGAGTCAGCGGGGAGATGGGAGGATATCTGGATAGGTGAGTCTGCGGAGAGGTGGCAGGTCGATATAGGTGAGTCGGCGGGGAGATGGAAGGATATGTGGATAGGTGAGTCGGCGGGGAGGTGGGAGGATATGTGGGTAGGTGAGTCAGCGAGGAGGTGGGAGGATATGTGGATAGGTGAGTCAGCGGGGAGGTGGGAGGATATGCGGATAGGTGAGTCAGCGGGGAGATGGGAGGATATGTGGATAGGCGAGTCTGCGGAGAGGTGGCAGGTCGATATAGGTGAGTCGGCGGGGAGATGGGAGGATATGTGGATAGGTGAGTCAGCGGGGAGGTGGGAGGATATGTGGATAGGTGAGTCGGCGGGGAGATGGGAGGATATCTGGATAGGTGAGTCGGCGGGGAGATGGGGGGATATGTGGATAGGTGAGTCTGCGGCGAGGTGGGAGGTAGGGATAGGTGAGTCAGCGGGGAGATGGGAGGATATGTGGATAGGTGAGTCTTCGGAGAGGTGGCAGGTCGATATAGGTGAGTCGGCGGGAAGATGGGAGGATATGTGGATAGGTGAGTCTGCGGGGAGGTGGGAGGATATGTGGATAGGTGAGTCTGCGGAGAGGTGGCAGGTCGATATAGGTGAGTCGGCGGGAAGATGGGAGGATATGTGGATAGGTGAGTCGGCGGGGAGGTGGGAGGATATATGGATAGGTGAGTCGGCGGGGAGGTGGCAGGTCGATATAGGTGAGTCGGCAGGGAGATGGGAGGATATGTGGATAGGTGAGTCTGCGGAGAGGTGGCAGGTCGATATAGGTGAGTCGGCGGGGAGATGGGAGGATATGTGGATAGGTGAGTCGGCGGGGAGGTGGGAGGATATGTGGATAGGTGAGTCAGCGGGGAGGTGGGAGGATATGTGGATAGGTGAGTCAGCGGGGAGGTGGGAGGATATGTGGATAGGTGAGTCAGCGGGGAGGTGGGAGGACATGTGGACAGGTGAGTCAGCGGGGAGATGGGAGGATATGTGGATAGGTGAGACTGCGGGGAGATGGGAGGATATGTGGATAGGTGAGACTGCGGGGAGGTGGGAGGATATGTGGATAGGTGAGACTGCGGGGAGATGGGAGGATATGTGGATAGGTGAGTCAGCGGGGAGATGGGAGGATATGTGGATAGGTGAGACTGCGGGGCGATGGGAGGATATGTGGATAGGTGAGACTGCGGGGAGATGGGAGGATATGCGGATAGGTGAGACTGCGGGGAGATGGGAGGATATGTGGATATAGGTGAGTCAGCTGGGAGATGGGAGGATATGTGGATAGGTGAGTCTGCGGAGAGGTGGCAGGTCGATATAGGTGAGTCGGCGGGGAGATGGGAGGATATGTGGATAAGTAAGTCGGCGGGGAGGTGGGAGGATATGTGGATAGGTGAGTCTGCGGAGAGGTGGCAGGTCGATATAGGTGAGTCGGCGGGAAGATGGGAGGATATGTGGATAGGTGAGTCGGCGGGGAGGTGGGAGGATATGTGGATAGGTGAGACTGCGGGGAGATGGGAGGATATGTGGATAGGTGAGACTGCGGGGAGATGGGAGGATATGCGGATAGGTGAGACTGCGGGGAGATGGGAGGATATGTGGATAGGTGAGACTGCGGGGAGGTGGGAGGATATGTGGATAGGTGAGACTGCGGGGAGGTGGGAGGATATGTGGATAGGTGAGTCTGCGGAGAGGTGGCAGGTCGTTATAGGTGAGTCGGCGGGGAGATGGGAGGATATGTGGATAGATGAGACTGCGGGGAGATGGGAGGATATGTGGATAGGTGAGACTGCGGGGAGATGGGAGGATATGTGGATAGGTGAGACTGCGGGGAGATGGGAGGATATGTGGATATAGGTGAGTCAGCGGGGAGATGGGAGGATATGTGGATAGGTGAGACTGCGGGGAGATGGGAGGATATGTGGATATAGGTGAGTCGGCGGGGAGGTGGGAGGTAGGGATAGGTGAGTCGGCGGGGAGGTGGGAGGTAGGGATAGGTGAGTCGGCGGGGAGATGGGAGGATATGTGGATAGGTGAGTCTGCGGAGAGGTGGGAGGTCGATATAGGTGAGTCGGCGGGGAGATGGGAGGATATGTGGATAGGTGAGTCGGCGGGGAGATGGGAGGATATGTGGATAGGTGAGTCTGCGGGGAGGTGGGAGGATATGGGAATAGGTGAGTCAGCGGGGAGGTGGGAGGATATGTGAATAGGTGAGTCAGCGGGGAGATGGGAGGATATGTGGATAGGTGAGTCTGCGGAGAGGTGGCAGGTCGATATAGGTGAGTCGGCGGGGAGATGGGAGGATATGTGGATAGGTGAGTCGGTGGGGAGGTGGGAGAATATGTGGATAGGTGAGTCTGCGGAGAGGTGGCAGGTCGATATAGGTGAGTCGGCGGGGAGATGGGAGGATATGTGGATAGGTGAGCCTGCGGGGAGGTGGGAGGATATGGGAATAGGAGAGTCAGCGGGGAGGTGGGAGGATATGTGGATAGGTGAGTCAGCAGGGAGATGGGAGGATATGTGGATAGGTGAGTCTGCGGAGAGGTGGCAGGTCGATATAGGTGAGTCGGCGGGGAGATGGGAGGATATGTGGATAGGTGAGTCGGCGGGGAGATGGGAGGATATGTGGATAGGTGAGTCGGCGGGGAGATGGGAGGATATGTGGATAGGTGAGTCTGCGGGGAGGTGGGAGGATATGGGAATAGGTGAGTCAGCGGGGAGGTGGGAGGATATGTGAATAGGTGAGTCAGCGGGGAGATGGGAGGATATGTGGATAGGTGAGTCTGCGGAGAGGTGGCAGGTCGATATAGGTGAGTCGGCGGGGAGATGGGAGGATATGTGGATAGGTGAGTCGGCGGGGAGGTGGGAGGATATGTGGATAGGTGAGTCTGCGGAGAAGTGGCAGGTCGATGTAGGTGAGTCGGCGGGAAGATGGGAGGATATGTGGATAGGTGAGTCGGCGGGGAGGTGGGAGGATATGTGGATAGGTGAGACTGCGGGGAGATGGGAGGATATGTGGATAGGTGAGACTGCGGGGAGATGGGAGGATATGTGGATAGGTGAGACTGCGGGGAGATGGGAGGATATGTGGATATAGGTGAGTCAGCGGGGAGATGGGAGGATATGTGGATAGGTGAGACTGCGGGGAGATGGGAGGATATGTGGATATAGATGAGTCGGCAGGGAGGTGGGAGGTAGGGATAGGTGAGTCGGCGGGGAGGTGGGAGGTAGGGATAGATGAGTCAGCGGGGAGATGGGAGGATATGTGGATAGGTGAGTCTGCGGAGAGGTGGCAGGTCGATATAGGTGAGTCGGCGGGGAGATGGGAGGATATGTGGATAGGTGAGTCGGCGGGGAGGTGGAAGGATATGTGGATAGGTGAGTCAGCGGGGAGGTGGGAGATATGTGGATAGGTGAGTCGGCGGGGAGATTGGAGGATATGTGGATAGGTGAGTCGGCGGGGAGGTGGGAGGATATGTGGATAGGTGAGTCGGCGGGGAGGTGGGAGGATATGTGGATAGGTGAGTCAGCGGGGAGGTGGGAGGATATGTGGATAGGTGAGTCAGCGGGGAGATGGGAGGATATGTGGATAGGTGAGTCTGCGGAGAGGTGGCAGGTCGATATAGGTGAGTCGGCGGGGAGATGGGAGGATATGTGGATAGGTGAGTCGGCGGGGATGTGGGAGGATATGCGGATAGGTGAGTCTGCGGGGAGATGGGAGATATGTGGATAGGTGAGTCGGCGGGGAGATTGGAGGATATGTGGATAGGTGAGTCGGCGGGGAGGTGGGAGGATATGTGGATAGGTGATTCGGCGGGGAGGTGGGAGGATATGTGGATAGGTGAGTCAGCGGGGAGGTGGGAGGATATGTGGATAGGTGAGCCGGCGGGGAGATGGGAGGATATATGGATAGGTGAGTCGGCGGGAGATGGGAGGATATGTGGATAGGTGAGCCTGCGGGGAGGTGGGAGGATATGTGGATAGGCGAGTCAGCGGGGAGATGGGAGGATATGTGGATAGGTGAGTCAGCGTAGAGGTGGCAGGTCGATATAGGTGAGTCGGCGGAGAGATGGGAGGATATGCGGATAGGTGAGTCGGCGGGGAGATGGGAGGATGACTCACCGCTCCCCGCTGACTCACCCCCCCCCCGTGAGTCAGCGGGGAGGGGGGAGGATATGTGGATAGGTGAGTCAGCGGGGAGATGGGAGGATATGTGGATAGGTGAGTCTGCGGAGAGGTGGCAGGTCGATATAGGTGAGTCGGCGGGGAGATGGGAGGATATGTGGATAGGTGAGTCGGCGGGGAGGTGGGAGGATATGTGGATAGGTGAGTTTGCGGAGAGGTGGCAGGTCGATATAGGTGAGTCGGCGGGAAGATGGGAGGATATGTGGATAGGTGAGTCGGCGGGGAGGTGGGAGGATATGTGGATAGGTGAGACTGCGGGGAGATGGGAGGATATGTGGATAGGTGAGACTGCGGGGAGATGGGAGGATATGTGGATAGGTGAGACTGCGGGGAGATGGGAGGATATGTGGATATAGGTGAGTCAGCGGGGAGATGGGAGGATATGTGGATAGGTGAGACTGCGGGGAGATGGGAGGATATGTGGATATAGATGAGTCGGCGGGGAGGTGGGAGGTAGGGATAGGTGAGTCGGCAGGGAGGTGGGAGGTAGGGATAGGTGAGTCAGCGGGGAGGTGGGAGGATATGTGGATAGGTGAGTCTGCGGAGAGGTGGCAGGTCGATATAGGTGAGTCGGCGGGGAGATGGGAGGATATGTGGATAGGTGAGTCGGCGGGGAGGTGGAAGGGTATGTGGATAGGTGAGTCAGCTGGGAGGTGGGAGGTAGGGATAGGGGAGTCGGCGGGGAGATGGGAGATATGTGGATAGATGAGTCGGCGGGGAGATGGGAGATATGTGGATAGGTGAGTCGGCGGGGAGGTGGGAGAATATATGGATAGGTGAGTCTGTGGGGAGATGGGAGGATATGTGGATAGGTGAGTCGGCGGGGAGGTGGGAGGTAGGGATAGGTGAGTCGGCGAGGAGGTGGGAGGATATGTGGATAGGTGAGTCGGCGGGGAGGTGGGAGGATATGTGGATAGGTGAGTTGGCGGGGAGGTGGGAGGATATGTGGATAGGTGAGTCGGCGTGGAGGTGGGAGGTAGGGATAGGTGAGTCGGCGGGGAGGTGGGAGGATATGTGGATAGGTGAGTCGGCGGGGAGGTGGGAGGATATGTGGATAGGTGACTCGGCGGGGAGGTGGGAGGTAGGGATAGGTGAGTCGGCGGGGAGGTGGGAGGATATATGGATAGGTGAGTCGGCGGGGAGATGGGAGGATATGTGGATAGGTGAGTCTGCGTGGAGATGGGAGGATATGTGGATATAGGTGAGTCGGCGGGGAGATGGGAGATATGGGGATAGGTGAGTCAGCGGGGAGGTGGGAGGTAGGGATAGGTGAGTCGGCGGGAGGTGAGGGGATATGTGGATAGGTGAGTCGGCGGGGAGATGGGAGGATATGTGGATAGGTGAGTCTGCGGGGAGATGGGAGGATATGTGGATATAGGTGACTCGGCGGGGAGATGGGAGATATGGGGATAGGTGAGTCAGTGGGGAGGTGGGAGGTAGGGATAGGTGAGTCGGTGGGGAGATGGGAGGATATGTGGATAGGTGAGTCAGCGGGGAGATGGAAGATATGTGGATAGGTGAGTCGGTGGGGAGATGGGAGGATATGTGGGTAGGTGAGTCAGCGGAGAGATGGGAGATATGTGGATAGGTGAGTTGGCGGGGAGATGGGAGATATGTGAATAGGTGAGTCAGCGAAAAGGTGGGAGGATATGTGGATAGGTGAGTCTTTGGGGAGATGAGAGGTAGGGATAGGTGAGTCGGCGGGAAGATGGGAAGGTGAGTCGGTGGGGAGATGGGAGGTAGTCGGCAGGGATGGGAGATATGGGATATGCAGGAGGAGGGAGAGCAAGAATAGGAGACAAAGGAGACGCGCCCGACACGGGCAGCTGGAGAGTGCGTCCTGTGTCGGCGTTGTATTCTTTCGCCAGCTGAGATAAAGGCACGCTCAGCATATGTCTAGTTAAATTACGACATGTGGGACTTCTAAACGTGAAATGATTGAACATATATTGAAAACCTGAATTGTCAAAACAAAAATATCCAAGTACTCAGCTTTACAATGAGGAGGTGGATATTGTCTCTCTCTC
>JAXIVJ010010966.1:40000-45293 GCA_036785665.1 Chirona hameri | reverse complement strand
GTTGGGTGGTAGTGTCATTGTATCTGTGTTTCTGAGTCCTCGTGTGGCTGCGCCTTGCGTTTGGGTAAGGGTGAGCGTTAAGTAGTCGAGAAGGGAGATGTCTACAAGTTTCCGGTAGAATGAGAGCTTGTGTATTTTACGTCTCGTTTTTAGTGAGTCCCATCCCAGTTCACGTCTGTGTTTGTCGCTTGGTGTCCGGTAGGGAGTCCCCGTGACCAGTCGGGCCACTCTTATCTGCAGTCTGTCAAGTCGTAGCTCGTCGTCCTTTGTTATCCGTCGTACATGATGTCACAGTAGTCAAGGTAGGGTCTAATGTAAGTGTCATATATTTCAGTGAGTATTGATTGCGAAATGTACTGGGCTATTGGGTACAGTGGGCTTAATGCAATGTTGACTTTCCGCACTACGTCGTTAATATGGTCGTGGAAATGAAGATCGTTTGAAAATGTGACGCACAAGTGTTTGTGTGATGTTTTGACAGTGATGGGTTCTCCGGAAAAGTTTAGTGTCGGAATTGATTAATTTGATCGGCGAGGGAAAGTTTGTTGTGTTGTTTTGTTTGCGTTAAAAGGATTTACGGGTTTTTCCCAGAATAATTGAGTTACATAGTAAAACGTACTTATAAAGGTGGTAGAAGTCCCACGGTAGCCACATTTTTCTGGGAATGACCTCTTCTGCACGTAAGGACATTCCAAAGTGCGCGGTGATGCCACCGCGTATTTTCTCCAGGACCGGCTGAGTCAGAGCCAGTCATCTCTTTTATGCTAATAAAAACACCTCACGTATGGCATATTTCCGGTAAAATAAGCAATATTTGAAAGAAAATAAACTTGTTTTGTTCCAACGACAGCAGCAGTTACCTAGTTTTCCCATAACATTCTATATTTTTCATGAGTTTTCATGCCAAAAAATTAATGCGCCACCACCAAATTCTCAACGCTAAAGGCCAGAGAAAAGAAAAACACAAAAATACAAAACCTCAACGAACAGTGTGTAGTAATACAAAGTCCCGTCAGTTTTGAATTGCATAATAATTTTGTGATCCAGTGTAGGACTTGCAGATAATTCAACACTCTAATATTGATCTTAAGATAAAAGTGGTGGACAGTAGTGCCGATCAAGTACTCGTTATCTGATACTAGTCTCGAAAAACGCCCAAGTTTTAACGCTGATAATTTCTGAAATAATGGACTAAATGAGCATTGAAGTCTTATATGTCTTAAACGTGTGTAAAGCTCATACAACTGCAAAAGAGTGAATTTACTTTCAGGGCGGAAACCCGTATAATCCCTTTAAAGGTTATTGCCCATTTTCGTCCATAGTCGCAGATAGCATCTAAGTCGTGTTGTAGGGATCTTTGCACGGTGTTGATGTTATCCTTGTTGTGTGCTGCGTAAAGTGATGTGTCGTCAGCATAGAACATAACGTCATTTGTCACTTCGTTGGCTAGTCCGTCGAGGTAAAGTACAGCGAGAAGTGGCCCCAGGACCGAGCCCTGAGGGCATCCGGCCTCGAGTTTCCTTGTCGTCGAAAAGAGTCACCTATGCGGGCTTTTTGGTGTCTGTCTGAGAGGTAAGTTGTGAGCCATTTTAGAAGTGAACCGGAGATGTTAAAGTCGTGCTGGCATTTGAAAAGCAGTCCTCTGTGCCAAATTTTGTCGAAGAATTTTGAAATGTCTAAGTATACGTGTGTGATGTCTTGTCCGTGGTCCAGGGATTTGTACATGTTGTGCGTGAGATGAGTCAGTTGGAGTTGTGTGCTGTGTTTGGGTCGATATCCGCTTTGTTTGTCGGATATGAGGTGATTTGACGTAATATGTGCGTATAGTTGTTTAAATACTAGCCTTTCAAGTATTTTGGATAGAGTTAGGAGCAAGCTAATGGATCGATAATTTTGGGGGTCAGAAGCGGAGCCCTTTTTCTTAAATATTGGTGTTACGTTGGTTTCTTTCCAACTGTTTGGAAATATGCCCAGTGTGAGAGATTTGTTAAAAAGTTGAGTAAGCGGGGCAACGATCAAGAGTGCTGTCATTTTTATTAATTTTGCCGGGAGGGTGTCGGAACCAGAAGATTTGTTAGCGTTTATAGAATTAAGAGCTCCTAGAACCTCGTTCTCGGTGACTTGAATGAGATGCAAGGAGGGAATTTGTCGATTGATAGGGTTTGGTGCGGGTGTGTTGTGTGTGTTAAGTTGTGTTTGCGCTGCAAAGTATTCGTTCAAAATATTTGCTGTGGTTTGATCGTCTGCTACAATTGCCCCATCTGTTGTTTCTAAGGGTGGCATCGTCTGGTCTTGTTGTCGTCCCATAGCCTGTCTCAGTGCACGGTGATATTTGTAGGGTTGTGTTTGTTTTCGAGTATTTGACTGGCTTGTGTCTGCATGTAAAGGCGGCCGCACACTAGGTCATTCGGCGCGCGGAGGTCGCGATATCGCTACGACTTTCCGCGCATCTTTAGCGACTTTCCGCCTTTGCGTCAGCCGAAACGTCAAAAATCGCGGACGAATGTCGTCGGCCGGCCATCTGCGGACCGGCGGAAAAAAGCTGATTCGAACAAGTTTTTTTCCGCGACTGAACGCCGCGGAGCCGCGGACAACAAAATTGATCAGGCTAACAGTGGCGAATCTATGCAAGACAGAGGTACAAATTTTTCACAGCATGCTCTTGCCGCTTGAAATTTATTATGTAAAGGTTTCGTGGTTCTAAACTTACATCTTCGTCGAAAGATGGCCATCATTAATTTACCTTGGGACAGGCCGTAGGCACAGGTTGCGACATGCTGTAGGTCGGCGGGGCGGAATCTCGCGAGCAGACAGCGCCGAATCCGCCGGAACAAGAACGATATTCAGCGGTATCGCCGCGATTTTCCGAGGCGGAATTTCGCAGTGATATCGGGCGCCGAATGTGTAGTGTGCGGCCGCCTTAAAGGCGGCCGCACACTATGCCATTCGGCGCGCGATATACTGCGACATTCCGCCTCGGAAAATCGCGTCGATACCGCTGAATATCGTCCTTGTTCCGGCGGATTCGGCGCTGTCTGCTCGCGAGATTCCGCCCCGCCAACCTACAGCATGTCGCAACCTGTGCCTACAGCCTGTCACAAGGTAAATTAATTATGGCCATTTTTCGACGAAGATGTAAGTTTAGAACCACGAAACTTTTCCATAATAAATATCACAGCGGCAAGAGCATGCTGTGCAAAATGTGCACCTCTGTCTTGCATAGATTCGCCACTGTTAGCCTGATCAATTTTGTTGTTCGCGGCTCCGCGGCGTTCAGTCGCGGAAAAAAGCTCGTTCGAATCAGCTTTTTTCCGCCGGTCCGCAGATGGCCGGCCGACGACATTCGTCCGCGATTTTTGACGTTTGGGCTGACGCGAAGGCGGAAAGTCGCTAAAGATGCGCGGAAAGTCGTAGCGATATCGCGACCTCCGTGCGCCGAATGGCCTAGTGAGCGGCCGCCTTAAGCGTTTCGAAGTCGTTTGTTGTGGTCTGTTGTTATGTTAGGTTGTCGTTTCCATGCCTCCCAGTTTTCTGCTGTCTGTGTCCGTCGTGCCAGTCTGAATAGTCGGCCCCTTTTACGTCTTTGTCGTCGTAAGTCGCTGGTTATCCAGGGCTTGTCTTTGTGTCGGATTCGGACGTGGTTTGGGGGATAGTGCATGTAAGGATTGTGTTGCTGCGTATTTGTGTCTTTGTCCATATCCATTCTTCGCCTTTTGTTTCAAGTTCTGGTGGTCTTCGTGTGGGTATGTTCGTACGAGTGTATATATTGCTGTCCCTCCTCCCCGTCTGTTTCGATGTTTAGTAAAAGGTGCTTGGAAGTCTTGTATATGAAAAAGGCTTGGGTGAACGTTGTCGTCTAGTTTTGTTTCTGAGAGTGTCAGTATGTCAATGTCGTTTGAGTCGGTGAATTGTTGGAGCTCGTCTAATCTACCGGGTGATGTGATGCTATTAATGTTTACGTGACATATTGTCAAAGTGTTTGCTTTGTACACACCGGTGTCGCTACTTGTTGCCGATGTGTTGCGTGCTGTACGCGGCTGCTGGTGTGGTGCTTTGACTGGTGGTGTGACTGGACTGGCGGCGGCGGCCACCGCGACGGCCGGAACCAGCGTGCAGCCGCCGGCACCTCTCTGGAATAGGCTGACATAGGCTGTCATAGTGAGCAAAGGCGGCAGGGGTGCCCGGTATGACAAGGTTTGAAGTGTTCGTGAAAAGTGTTCGTAGGATTCGGAGGGATTCGAAGGATTTAATATAATTCGGATTCGGAGAGAGTGGGCTAGGATTGGCGGAGTGTAAGTAAACAGTGACGAGTACCCACAACGTAAATGTGAACATTAACAGAAACAGCATACCAATGGCAAACAAAAACAGACAACATATGGCAGACAAAAGCAGCTAAACGGGACGTTTCGCGTCAAAAGTTTACGTTTAATATGCGGTGGCGACATTATCGGTGGCATTAGTCCCAGCCAGTCATCATGGGAGCTATAACAATTAACACGCGATTGCACAGTGACGTACAGTGACGTGCACGTGATGTCACACATTAAGTACACCACAGCACACCAGTTTAGTTCACGCTTGTACACCATCGCCAGTTCCAAGGTGTACAAGGTGTACAAGGAGATAGGGAGATAGGGAGATAGGGAGATATGGAGATAGAGAGATAGAGAGATAGGGAGATAGAGAGATAGAGGGATAGAGAGATAGAGATATAGAGAGATAGAGAGATAGAGAGATAGAGAGATAGGGAGATAGAAATATAGAGAGATAGAGAGATAGAGAGATAAAGATATAGAGAGATAGAGAGATAGAGAGATAGAGAGATAGAGAGATAGAGAGATAGAGAGATAGAGAGATAGAGAGATAGAGAGATAGAGAGATAGAGAGATAGAGAGATAGAGAGATAGATAGATAGGGAGATAGATATATAGAGAGATTGAGAGATAGAGAGATAAAGATATAGATAGATATTGAGATAGAGAGATAGAGAGATAGAGAGATAGAGAGATAGAGAGATAGAGAGATAGAGAGATAGAGAGATAGAAAGATAGAGAGATAGAGAGATATAGAGATAGAGAGATAGAGAGATAGAGAGATAGAGAGATAGAGAGATAGAGAGATAGAGAGATAGAGATATAGAGAGATATAGAGATAGAGAGATAGAGAGATAGAGAGATAGAGAGATAGAGAGATAGAGAGATAGAGAGATAGAGAGATAGAGAGATAGAGAGATAGAGAGATAGAGAGATAGAGAGATAGAGAGATAGAGAGATAGAGAGATAGAGAGATA
>JAXIVJ010010966.1:2500-32500 GCA_036785665.1 Chirona hameri | reverse complement strand
TGTCAGCTGATGACGTAATTTGTTCATGAACCCATCTGTTCACGAACTGTTTGCTTGTGTTTGTTTATTAGGAAAAATAAACAAACACCAAACCCTGCAGTAATTCTAAAAACAGCTGCAGCTGTGACTAGCTGACCTGAAGTAGGTACATTCTTGCCTCCAAATATAGCATCAACTGTTCTTCGAGGCATCAGAAAAGATTTAGCGACGTCGGACGTTAACTATGTCAACATGGAACGTACAATGGCGCAGCATGTAAGCCAGGTTCAGACTAGGGCAGAGCCAGTTTCCAAGTGAATACCAGAAAGCCGGGTTTATCTCGTCTTAGCCTGATTGCAAATTCGCAAACGTCATGTGTGTGCTGCCGCGAGGCCACTGTTACATAACTTGCTAGCGTTGTTGGCAGGTTTGCAAAGTTGTGTTATGAAAACAATGTAAAAGGCAAGTGACGCAAGTGACGTATCCCGATCAAAAAAAAACAAAAAAAAAAACAATGCAAGTGACGTATCCCGATCCCAAACCCGTACACAAAAAAAAATTAACGCTTACAGCGCGGGTGCGGACAAGCGTTGAGTCTGGATATTGTCGCTCTCCGTCCAGTAGGTAAGGTTGAGATGCTCTACAGCGGACTTGTATGTCTCATGTTGGACAGAAGTTCATGCATTTGTTCATCTTGTGTATTTGTATATACAGTGCAGTGCAGATGTTCTGTCCATTTCCTCGGCACTACCAGCGCGTCTGTCGGTGCTGCACGCGGTGGAATCCAATGCAACTATGTATGCCCTCACCCCCGATTTCAGGGGGCGAGGGCTATAATAATTGTATTTGATTCCACTGCGTGCAGCACCGACAGACTTGATAGAGATAGAGAGATAGAGAGATAGAGTGATAGAGAGATAGACTACCTAGAAAGCCAATTTCACCATTCCTAGGGGATGGTGGTGTCGAGGAAGTGGACAGAACATCTGCACTGCACTGTACGTTCCTGTGGATGTTAAATATTGACTAATTATCTGTATCACTTCAGGGTATATAATATATCTGCAAATGGGTCCACTGTTATCATCAGCATACATTTATGAGAAGAAAAAAGTTGAAGTGAACAAATCTGGTCACAGCTGAGCTGAGGATCATATTCATAGCCCAGAATACTCTTCCCTTTTATTTATATATTTTGCCATGGATAACAAGAGTCTCCTGTTATCTATGATTTTGCAGATTTTGTTTTGAGATATATTTGCTCAAAAAGTACAATTCAGTGTTATCAAACGGAGCCGTAAATTGGAACGCGACATATTGCCTTCTGTGCAAATTACATGTTTGCTGTAGTAAGCAATATGCGCTTTACGCTTGTAACGTCTCTGAGGGACCCGAAGCGACCCGGGTCGCCACAGGAATGGAAAGCCAATTTCACCGCTGCTCCCAAATGTTATCGAAGTTTCTGCAGATGTGATAGGCCACAGGCACGCCGTGCTGCAGAAGCTATGGGTTTATTGAGCCTGGTTTGCTATTTGGTGGTACAACCTAACACTCTTCGGGTGTCAGACAGTACAATCAAAGTTCGCATGCAAACGTTCACACTTGCAGTTAATTATTGACTGTTCGGTGGCTATGCGTGTTGGTCATAGGACTAAACGCTGGGATACCGTAACATCCAAGGACAACATTTTCGGAGCAAATCTGGCTCAAATTACATGTATAGGATGGAACCAGTAACATAATGCATTGAATCAGCCGCAAGCTTCGATCGTTTGTGGAAAAATATCAAAGAGCACCTGTGACACAGCTGAGCGTTCTGGGCCGTCACTGGGCAGGTAGCCAAGGGGATGGCGGGGGCGACCGCCCCGGTGCGCGCAGCGCGCCGAAAAGGGCCGATGAGACCGCGCGAAGCGCGGTATCATGGGCTCTTTAAGAGTCGGAAGACAATGCGAAGCGTGGTCTTTAGAGACTTTAGAGCTCTTCAGAGGCCCTTTAGGGCCACCAGGGTCCTCTCTGAAAGACCAGAGGGCCCCTTGGACATTCAAAAAAGCCCTGTGCATATCAGAGGGGTCCCTGGCCAGACCGAAACGGCCCCTGGGCGGGTCAGAGGGCCCCCTGAACACGTCGAATGGGTCCCTAGCCAGCACAGAGGGGGCCCCTGGGCAGGTCGGAGGGCGCCCTCTGAGCATGTCGACAAGGCGACAAAGCAGCCAGTGCAGCCCCTTGCCAAGTCGGAAGGGCCCCTTATAATGCTGGAGGGCTCTGGACAGATCAGAGGGCCCCTGGAAAGTTTAAAGGGCCACTGTGCAGATCGGAGTGGCCCCTGACTAGACCTAAAAGGCCCTAGGCGGGTAAGAACGGCCCCTGAACATGCCGAATTGGCCCCCTAGCCAGCACAGAGGGGCCCCAGGGCAGGTCGGAGGGCCCCTTGAACATGTTGGCAGGACGACAAAGCAGCCAGCGCAGTCCGACCAGAAGAGTCGCTGGGCAGATCGGAGGGGCTCCTGGGCAAGTCAGAGGGAGGGTCCCTGGCTAGACCGAAAAGGGTCCCTGGGCCGGTCGGAAGGGCACTTGAACATGCCAGATAAGTTCCTAGCCAGACTGGAGGGGCCCCTGAGCATGTCGGCAGGGCGACAAAGCAGCCAGTGCAGTCCCTGGCCAGGTCGGAAGGACCCCTGAACAGGCCGAATGGGCCCCTTGACACACAAGAGGGGCTTCTTGGAAGGTCAGAGGGATCCCTGGTCAGACCGGAAGAGCCCAAAGCACGTAGAGATCCCAGATGAAGATTCAATACAAAGCGGACTTAGAAATGTAACGGGCTGGAACGGGTTTGGGACAAACCATATCATTTTTTGGCTCCACAAAAAGTTAAATATGCTGAAATGGGTGGGAATGGGTGCGAATGGGAGCCCCATCAATTATGAATTTGGACTGGAATGGGTTTGGGTCTGGCTGAATGGGCTGGAACGGGATGGGGCTGAAAATGTGTCTCATGAAGGGATCTAGTCATGACCCCCCTTGGGCCCAAGGGCGGATCCAGGGGGGGGCGAACGGGGCCATGCCCCCCCCCCCCCCCAAGCCTGTTTAAGGGGGGGCCAAACTATGTTTTGCCCCCCCCCCCAAGACGTGAAATCTAATGCATGCTATATTTGCGTTTTTAGAACGGTACTGAGCATCCCAAAATTGCAGCAGTCGAAATCAAGCTAGCCACAGTCAAAAACTGAAAAATTTCGCGCCGCTTCGCGGCATGACAAGTTTCGCAATTGCATATACAAATTTGGAAAATGAATTCCATTAAGTGTCTTGCAGAGGCTCTCCTTGGCGGTAATTGCTGGCCCCAGGGCCAACTCTCTTCATAAAATATTATCTTTAAAGCGGGCTACATGTTTAGCTTGTCTGCCGAGTTCCGAAAAAGGCGACGTGAACGCAAAGACGCGGACTTCGGCAACCGGAAGCTGTTCCAGCGGTGCCCAACTTGTTGGCCCGAAGAGCTAATAGTGGGGACCAGGCCAGGACTATCTCCCCAAGCCATCTCCCCCAGGCTCCTCCAGATCCACAGGGACCATTTATGCGCGGAAATGTCGGTCTGCCTCTTGCTACTTTGAAACCATTTGCACCGTTACCAGTTGTTTGTTACAGTTCGGTACATAGGTATGTATACAGACTACAGTTATTATTATCATATGTACTATTGAGCGCAGACTGCCACCGGCCATCGTGATTTACTATCCGAGGCTAATGTATATGAAAAACTTCCTTCATTTCAACATTTTGCATCATACCGAGATGTGCAACCAGGAAAAGGACCGTGAGTGGACCTGAGGCTTGGGTCCACTCACGGTCTGGTTCCAATATTAAAAATGCGTTTTCCACGGCCTAAAATTGAAATGTTCACGCCGCTTCGCGGCGTCACATCAGTGGCCATCGTCATAACGAAGCCATCGTCATCGTCTTCGTTTCGTCGTAACGCTGAATTGAATGAATAACATTTTTAGCTTCTTATCCTCTACAAGGCTAAGAAGCTAAAAATTCCTATGTTTCTGGGTTTTATCAGGCAAACCCGAGCAAAAAAAAAATCGTGCCGATTCGCGGCGCTAAATAACAAGTACCTACTATAACATGCAAATCCACATTACAAATGTTGCAAAGGCTTAAATACACGCATAACAAATTGGGGTACATTTTTTCTCTCGTCATTTCAGCCGACCCCCCACTCAAAAATTATCGGCGACGCCCCTGGGTACAGCTGACAATTGACATAGTTTTTCTCAGTGTAAGGCAATGTCGGAACAATACAAACTGCAAGCTGACATCTTTCCTTTTTCGATATCCCAAAAGGTCGAAAACCTAAAAAAAAAATGGGGAAAAAAATCGAAATCGTGTGGTTGTTAAATAAAGTGGCCCAAATCCGGGGAGAAATTCGAAATTGGGGGTAGGTAAGGTCCGCAAAAAAAACGGTTTGCCCCCCCCCCCCCCCCCCAAAAAAAAAAACGGCCGGCTGGATCCGCCCTTGCTTGGGCCATGGGGCACTACCGCACCAGGGCACCAGGGGCACCAACCAAAATAAAGCAACCAAAATATGCACCGCTACGCGGCGCAAATAATTCAGAGTTCTTTGAACCAAGGGGACCACCGCGCCGCTGGGGCACCACCACGCCGCTGGGGCACCACCGCGCCGTGGGGGCACCACCGCGCCGGTGCACCACCAAAATAAAGAAGAAGAAAAATGCCCCGCTACGCGGCGCAAATACTTCAGTGTTCTATGAACCAAGGGCACCACCGCGCCGGTGTACCAGGTACACCACCGCGCCAGTGAGCCAAGGGCACCACCTCACCAGTGTACCAGGGGCACCACCATGCCGGTAGGCGGCACTGTGGGGCGAGGGGAGACACCGGGGTACCGTGCCTCCTTGAATCCAGGAGGGAAACCAATTGTATGGTGCCGCCATGAAATCTCAAGCATTGGTCACTGGGAGATAAAAAATCGAGATTTGATGCTAAATTAAAATTGCTAAATTATGCCAAAAGAATGTCCCTTCATGCCTTCCATCCCTTGGGCTATGAAAGGGCACCAACGTGCCTTTATACCAGAGGCAACAACGTATCAGACTCGAGGGGCCCAGAGGGCCCTCTTGGGCTGAGACATATATATTATAGAACCTTTCAATTTTTAGGGCCTAGTTATCCAGACAAAAACAAAAATAAAGCAAAAAATTCCGCGCCGCTACGTGGCGCCAATAAATCAGTGTTCTTTTCCAGTACAAAAGGGTCTAATATAGACTGTACATACTGGTGGCCGCTGGGGGAGGATATGGGGCCCATGGTCCCACCTTTGGCCTTAAAAGGAGGGGGGAACATATATTTTGACCCCACCCGTTGCTCCAGACATATTTCCAGACATATTTTATAATGTTGAAATAGGGGCACCCTCAAAATATAGTGGACCAAATCCGTTGAGTTTTCAGATTTGGGTATAGGTAGGGGCACCGCTGCAATTGGTGACCCCCCTCCTTTGAAGATTTTCTGGATCCGCCCCTCACTATTGGCCAGTCTGCAAAATGTGGGGTATAACCGGAGCAGGTGTCACACTTCCATGCACCACGCTGTAGGTACTGTGACAGGTCAGAATGAATGGTGGGCAGTGACGCCAGTTTGGTGATGTCACTGGGGAGTATGTTTATAATAACAATCAAACCTGACCTAACCTTTACCTTGCAGGCAATTATGGTCGCAGGAACCCACTTTTAGAAGGCTCCGCTCGCATTCGCTTGCTGGGCTGCGAAAAACCAGGGGGGCTGTACCCCCTGGACATCCCGGACCCTCTCATAGACATTTTTGTTTGCGTGCGTCGTGATAATGTATATCGGTTTTGTGTACAAGAGGGTCTGGGGGTCCTGGGGCGACACTCCTCCCCCCCCCCCCCCCCCCCCCCCCACCCGTTACCACAGTGCAGCAAGCGAATACGAACAGAACATTCTAAACGTGGGTCCCTGTGACCGTAATTGCTGTAAGGGTTAGGTCAGGTTTGATTGTTACAATAAATACTTCCCCAGTGACGTCATCAAACCGGCTGCACCGCCCGCCCTTCATTCCGGCCTGTCACCACCTACAGAGTGATGCATGGAAGTGTGACGCATGCGCATTGCTCCGGTAGTTCCTTGATAATACCAAATGTGGCAGGTTTTGACGAGATCTCATCAGGGCAGGGTTGTCACTAAGCATCAAAATTGGGGCAGCTATTTAAAATTGTTGTGGAGAAATCATAGTTTGGGGCAGGGGTAAGATTACTTGGGCAATTCATGCCAGCCCAGGGCGGGTCAAAGGTCAGGATTGGCTGCCCTGAGTGGGTCAGGATTGGCTGCCCTGAGTGGGTCAGGATTGGACTGCCCTGAGTGGGGCAGGATTGGCTGCCCTGAGTGGGGCAGGATTGGCTGCCCTGAGTGGGTCAGGATTGGCTGCCCTGAGTGGGTCAGGATTGGACTGCCCTGAGTGGGGCAGGATTGGCTGCCCTGAGTGGAGCAGGATTGGTTGTCCTGAGTGGGTCAGGATTGGCTGCCCTGAGTGGGGCAGGATTGTTTGTCCTGAGTGGGGCAGGATTGGCTGCCCTGAGTGGGGCAGGATTGGCTGCCCTGAGTGGGTCAGGATTGGCTGCCCTGAGTGGGTCAGGATTGGCTGCCCTGAGTGAGGCATGATTGGCTGCCCTGAGTGGGGCAGGATTGGCTGCCTTGAGTGGGGCAGGATTGGCTGCCCTGAGTGGAGCAGGATTGGCTGCCCTGAGTGGGGCAGGATTGGCTGCCCTGAGTGGGTCAGGATTGGCTGCCCTGAGTGGGTCAGGATTGGCTGCCCTGAGTGGGGCAGGATTGGCTGCCCTGAGTGGGTCAGGATTGGACTGCCCTAAATAGCTTGTTGATGTCCCTGCCACATTTTGCAGACTGGTGATGTATTAGTGCTACATTGATGATATAGTGCGCCAGTATTCTCACAACGTCACGTTTTGTCAAAAAAAATATATATATTCCGGAGAACGCTATGAATCGCTATGAACATACGCTACGCTATGTTTTGCTTCAACAGCACGACAAAATTGACGCATATAATTTTATCTTGAGATCCATACCTTGAGAAAGAAGTGAAGATTTCTTGCCAGCGTCTCAGTTTCTTTCGTCCAAAATGCACTCAGATGATACACCCGAAATTACTGAATCGACAAGACCACAATATGCTCAAAAAACAAGAAAAATATACAATATATGTTAAGTCAAACGCGGAGCCCCGTGAAGACGACCGCTCCGCTCTGCGCCTGCGCAGAGCGTTTTCTGCGCTCTGTTTTGTTTTGCAGAGCGTTTTCTGCTCTCTGCGCTCTGCTCCTGCATCACTGCGTTTTCTGACTAGAATTCAATACAATATATTTTCGATTTCTTCTGATACTTGAACATCTGATAACCATGTTAGCTCCCTTTCTTTCAAACTTGGTTGAAACACAACAGTAGATATGGACTGCGACAGGGACGAAGAACCCAAACACTGCCATTGTTTCCTTTCAACAAGCACAAAGTGTGCCTAAACAAATACACAAATAGGGCAATTTGGTGTCATAATATGCCAGATTTTACTGCTACCGAAATTTCATTTAAACTCCTGCCAAATTCCCTCAAGAAAAGTACAAATATCGCCCTGATGCCTTCCATTCTTCCATTGCCCTGATACTTCTTTTCCAAGTGCCTTTTACGATATTGGAAACTGCAATAAATCCGAACAAAGTATAAATTTGTCTCCAAAACTGGAGGGGGGAGGGGGGACAATCCCCCACAGCCTGACGACTGGGGTATGGTGATTCCCCTACTTCGGAAGACCCTCCAGTCAATGGCGTTCGGCTGAGACCCCCAGTCAAGGGCGGGTTAATTTTATTGACAGATGACAGCCAGAATGGACGTGTGGCTAACTTTCCAAATTTAGCTTGAAAATGACATCTTTACCTACACATAGGCGTACCCAAGGGGAAGGGCAAACGGGGCAATTACCCCCCCCCCCCCCCCCCCCCTTAAGGTCCGTACGCGCCCCCCTTTGCCGTATGTGCCCCTTTGGAAAAAGGGTCCGAAGGGGCCCTTCTTCCATTTTCATTTCGAAAAAAAAAATCCTTTTTCATTTTTATGAAAAAATGTTGAAAATATGCCCCTCTATAAATATATTGGGCCAAATCCGGTGATTTTTGTTTTGGTGTGGGTACCTTATGGCTTATGCCCCCTGATACCAAATTGCCCCCCCCCCCCCCCCTCCTGGAGTGAATCCTGGGTACGACACTACCTCCATGAAATTGACATAGTTTAAAAATGCCTACTTTTTCACTTTATTGGTGTTACTTACAGGAAGGTTCAAATGAATATGGCATGACATTCATTCATTAGTCATGTTACTTGGTTTAAGGTTTTGGAGTAATGTCCAACACTAATCCATCCTTTTGTCCAGTTCATCTAAGCTCCAAAATATATGCTGAAAACTGAGACAGTGATTATCTTTAGGGAGATAATCACCTTTTCCACACAAATGGAGGTGGCACCTGAAATCGATAGACGAGGCCAACATATGATGTAACTTCATCACATTTTGCCTATAAACATTCCTACCGAAAGATATTGTCAGTTTCATACCGACAAGCGAGCCACGCTTGTATCGGTCGGTACTCAGCAAGTACTCGGTAGCGAATTCAGTAAATTAGCCTCCCTACGTATTGTTATTTATCATGAAGGTATGCAATATGTTTCCTGCACTCTTATCTTTTGCGAATATGTGCCAAACTTTTATAAACAATCAACAATCCTTTGAAAAAGTGCATTGCAATCGGCAGTTTAGGTTGGCCCCGGACTGCAACCTATTTAGAATCGGCGATTTGTTTATAAGTGCCCATTCAACAACGTTGAATATATTGATGCAAAAGTGCCCAGATGTTGCATTTTCCAATAGTGGAGGGAAAATACCGATCATTAATTTTCCCAAACTTCCAACTTTGAATTAGGGAATAATTGAATTTAATTCTTACATTTAGATCACGTCATTTTAATACCATAACGGTAGCGAAATAAATTGTTGCTAACAAAATACAAAGGTGATTATCTCCCTTTAAGAGCCTCCGTGCGATTTTCAAAATTGGAATCAATTCGACAAAACTAGCAGTGATAATGTCATATAACAATGCGCATGCTTTTATTGAAAAATAGGCGTATTTGACCTGCGTCGGTTTCCGCTACTGTGTGTTTTCTTTCATTTGCAGCATCTCGCAATGATCATGATACTTGTTATCGAAAGCGTTGTGACCTATGTCCTATAATATAAAAACATGGTTTGAGTTATTATTGTCATTATACACCATCTATCATGAATCAGTTACAATAACTATATATGTATATGTGTGTGCAGCTGGTCGCATGGCCTATAACAGGGATGGAGCTTCTCCAAAAAAGTGTGGGGGGGGGCTGAGCTGGAAAAGTCGCCTAAAGTACCATGGAAATCCACAAAAATACAGATTTGTCTCCGGTATTGACCCACTTCCTCGTTAAGGTTGAGGGGGGGTTGAAGCCATCTCATCTGAATAGGATACTACATCCCTGGCCTATAACTTGGACAGAACTGTTCAAATGTGCATCTCGCCAACAATTATAACCTGTTTAAACTTGCCCCCCCCCCCCCCCAGTGACCGTTGTTTGCCTTGACTGGGGGGGGGGTGCCCCCTAGTTAACATGTTAGACGAGTCCCTGGTTCTTTTGGTGCCCCATCCATCAAATGCATCGTAAGTCTTCTAGAGAGCGAAGTTGTCGTGACACCAATTTTCTTTTCTTGATTTCTTGACGAAGCCTACAATCTTCGTGTGGACATATAAATTGATAAACCACATTGGTGCACTTCAACTTGTCTTTACTCGTGTTGATATTGTTTTTCATTACTAAGTTTCGTGTTTTCTTGTTTTGATAGTATATGATAAGTTCAAGTTTTTGTTTTTTGTCTATGCATTTCACCTTCTTTTGTATGATACTACGAACGACTCGTTCGTCAACTTTGTACGCTGAACCCATCAAGTTACGGTTATAGAGTTGAACGTAGCTAGTTGTTTGTGGGTTGTTGTTTGACCCTGCATAACACTGATTGACATACTTCTTTCGCTGCGCTTCAATCTCCGTATCTACTGCTCACCAGTTGTTATACAGCTACACCAGCTCACCAGAATACTCACCAGTTATTTTGACAAAATGTACACCGCCATTCACCGCATTAGAACTGACAATAACTCGATTCACTTTAGCCTTGAGTGCATCAGTAGGGTCTTTTTTGATAGGTTCAAGCTTGCTTTCGTCTCCCAGTATGTCCTGCATTTCAGTATGTTAAGTCCAAGGTTTAGGAATTGGTGCTGCGCTTCGGTGTGATGCACAGAAGACAGATTGACGTAGCCGTGCTAAAGTCTCCAAGAAACTTTCACGCATATATGGCGGCGATCTCAAACTTCGTGAGAACTAGCAAGGCTACGTCAATCTGTCTTCTGTGCATCTCACCGAAGCGCAGCATCAATTCCTAAACCTTGGACTTAACTGCCATACTCAATCGCCCACCAATTTGACTGAGAAGAAGGCGGAGTTAGAACTTCTCTACCAAGATGTTTTCAGACTTGAAAAAGATAAGAAAGTTGAAGTTAGTCCGAATTTTCGTAATGAGCTTTTAGGTGAAGGCGCTAAACTACGGGGCAATTCGTAGAGTAAGATATTGACGAAAGAGCTAAGAGAGGCAGCAAAACAGTTCAGAGAAGATGAAAGAATTGTCATCCGGAAGACCGATAAGTCTTCTGTTTTCGTCATCCTCGATCGCGATGAGTATTTACAGAAAATTCAGAACATACTGGGAGACGAAAGCAAGTTTGCACCTATCAAAGAAGACCCTACACTCAAGGCTCACTCAAGGCAATCACTGCACTTAAGGCTAAAGTGAATCGTGCTATGCGGTGAATATGCGGTGCTAATGCGGTGAATGGCGGTGTACATTTTGTCAAAATAACTGGTGAGTATTCTCCTGGTTATGCATATGGCAATGTAAAAACACAAGCCGGGCAAACCGTTAAGGCCAATCATATCGCAGATTCACACTCCAACTTACAACTTAGCAAAGCGACCTAACACGTACGGTGGCGCTCGGCGCGCCGCGGCACCACGGCGCGTTCTCTCGCGGTGTAATGTGATACCCGCCCGCCCTGGGTCTGCCGCCCTCACATCATCACTCCATATTTATCCTTCATCAACACCTAACGGCTACCAGAATTCGGCGGGACGGGAGGGCGGGAGAGCACGAGTTTTGTTAGTCCTGGAGTAACCGATGTCATTTTACAGCTTCAAACCAACCCAAGAGACGTTTTATTAGTGGATCGCCGGCTTAAACGCGAACATCTTGAGCATCCATGTGACGACGGTGGTCGTTGGAGCCGATTCAGTGGCTGTTAGTTGTATTCTACTGGTCCATATTGCACTGGCTACAAGTGGAATGAATCAAAACTGTACCAGTCTCTATCGAGCAAGGTGCATTGTGTATTTGAGTATAGGTACGTAAGCCGTTTTTTTTTCTTCTGGGAAATACGCACTGTCTCATTTTGAGCTCTCATTGTGAGCATCCATGTGACAACGGTGGTCGTTGGAGCCGATTCAGTGTCTGTTAGTTGTATTCTACTGGTCTATATTGCACTGGCTACAAGTGGCATGATTCAAACCTGTACCAGTCTCTATCGAGCAGGATGCATTATGTATTTGAGTATAGGTACGTAAGCCGGTTTTTCTGCGAAATACGCACTGTCTCATTAAAGAGCGCAAAAAAGATTGGTGTGAGTGTGACATTGTTAGACTATGTTGATGCATTTCTGTTCAAACAGCTTGCTGATCGGTCGTGATAACCTGTTGTCAGATTTTCTGTCTTAGTCTTTGTAACAAATTGTCATGCACCTGTTCGGGCATCAATTAACCACATTTTGCAATGTTTTTTACTTCGGGTCACTTCAGGTCATGTCACCAGGTCGTATTAAGTGACCCCATCTCCCCAAAAATAACATTCGTGCCCAGGCAACAGTGTTTGTCCCGAGCAGTTTTAAACTCACATAATTGAATTAGGCGTAAGTACCTACAAATCGCATATCTTGGATTTGTGTATATCTGTGACGTAAGGTCAGGTCGGTTCCGTGACCTTCCCATTATATGTCAATATGAAAGTATGCAAATCCCTCCCATTCAGAGAATACGCATTACATCAGACCAATTATTTCAGGATCATGTTTGTATAGCTCATTCTTGATGACCCTATGCAACTGTTGCTCAGTGACCCCTACAAGGTCATCCTAGGTCAACTGAGGTCAATACAAAGCAAAGTGCTCCTTCACATTGGAAAAGAACGTTGAAGAATCGCCCGCTCGGTTCCCGATCCAATAAGGGAGTTTTGCTGGTTTGTAGGTACATACATATACTTACCGTATCTAAGCGATGTCCAAAATCCCTACTCCAGCTGGCAAAACAGCTAAACACCCTGATAATATATACCATATGCTCCATATGTACCGAAAATCTACTTACTAAAATCGTCATACCCAGATCAATGCCGGCCCAGCTTAAACACGAAGGAATTAAACGGGCTCCTACGGTTCCCATGGCCCAGCAGAAGCGAACATTTTTCCCGCCAGCAGGCAAGGCTACCGCCAGCGCGCACAGCCCGGCACAGCCCGGCGCAGCCGGGCGAGCGGCTGAGACCCCGCGGGCGGCGGCGCGCCGCCGCCCCCGGCCCGTCAGCGCCGCCTCCGCGGCGGCGGCACTCACACTGCCGGGTTCCACTGTACACCACCCCACTGTGTTCAAGTGACTTCACTCAACTAGCGTTTCGTCGCACCACTGGCTATGGTGAGACATCTACCGGGCGATATTTGAACCAATAGTTCCCGGAAGGTAGATGTCCTCGGTGTTCTAATTTTGGAGGTCGCAAGCTTTGGCTGCTACTACTTTGTATGTGGCTGGATACCACGTTTTTGGTTGCTGCTAGCTTGGTTGATGACGATGTCCCCTACCCGGGCGAAATTTGGATGTCGCAAGCGTTGGATGGTGCTGTTTTGGATGGTACAAACATTGAATGCTACAACTTTGAACGCTTCCATATGCACCCGGATTTCCGAGGTCAGGATCCGCGCTAAGCAGAGCTTGTTGTGCAGGTTCTGACCTCACCACCTGATCGCGCAATTCCTGTTGGCTGGCAGAATTTAGAGACGAAAGTTTTACGTGCCCGACATACCTGGACAGGGAAGGATAACACCAAAGTTTACTTAAAATTAACAATTTCATCTTAAACTAGCTCTGGTGATGCCAGATGGCTGTGGTGGTTTGGGGCGTTTGGTGAGACTCCATCTTGCCCGAATCCCGGATGTGCAGGGGTTCTGGAAATTGTCATATTTTTCAACGACATGATGTTCAGGAATAATAGCTTATTTCAATGAAAACTAGATGAATTAGTCCATTCATATTTTCGGTCATATTCACTTTTGATAGCAAGGATTAATGATAATTAGCGATTTCGTTTTGATCATTTGTGGTAAGATGACGAGAATGCTGGCTCCGGCTCTGCGCTGGCTCCGCGCAGGCGCCGCCGCCCGGTAACCATGGCGACCACGTGACTCGGGCGCCAGCCGGCCCGTTACCATGGCGACAAGCCAGCCGGTTGCCTGACGTCACGTTGCGCATGTGCAGAGCCGTGGTCTGTGCCCGCCGCCCAGCCATGCCGTCTGTTCGATCTAGAGACGCCATGTTTGAGTTTTCAGTACCAGTGGCTGCAGAAAGCCCGCTAGTTTCATGGGTTAATAAGTACTTTTTCTCAGGTTCTTTAAGCTTTTTATGAGATTCATCAATTAACCCTATTTGTAACAGGGGGGGGGCGGATTCTGCCCCCCCCCCCCCCCCCCTCATGTTTTTTGCAGATATCTCCAGAACGGCTGGGAGCAGGACCATGAAATTGTGGGACTTTTCATAGAATTGAATACCGCATTTGGAGTTAAAATTTTGAGTTCTTAACCTGAACAGAAGCGGTTCCAGGGCACAGTTTTGGGTGGGTTCGGAGGCGACATTTGGCAAAAATACGGAAATGCGATCTTCACGGTTTCTTCCTAACTTCCTCAAGTATGACGGAGTTACATCGGTTTACGGTGATTGCAACAAGTGCAAATTAGTTGATGTTATTGAAATATCATAAAAATTGCATGGCAGAGGCGGTTTCAGGGGCTTGAAAAGAGGGGGTTCCAGGAAGTATTCAATGCTTGGCGGGAAGCCAATAGAGCAATGTAAGTGACATTTATAGCTATCAAGATGTAAAAGATAGCTTGCGATTCCATTATTTGCATAATTTATTACATATAAAGTTTCAGGGGCGTGTTCAGGCACATGAAAAGGGGGGTGACTGACATGGTGATGACGATATGCCAGCGATAACGGCGCAATAGACGCTTAGCTTATAATGATATATGCACAAATGAGGCCAGAAAAGGGGATAAAGTCATTTTTTGCAGAGGCGCGCTCAGGAATGGAAAAAGGGGGTCATACTATTGCAAGGAAACTAAGAGGCATGGGCGTACAATGACATAACATACTGCAGTTTTCGGATGAAAAACGCACCACAGGCTACTCTACGAACGATTATAAGATAATAGGCGAATCCAGGTAGGGTAAAAATGGGGGTAAGCAATGTTAATTGAAGTTGTAAGTGAAATAGTCACTGTTGACTAGTTAGTATCATAATAGCGAATAATATACTTATCAAAAGGTCTTGCGCCGCCCCAGTTTGGATCCTGGATACGCCTATGATGAAGTACAACATGCAAAAAGGAACTATCTACGATCAGTAACATATTTATAGTGCTGGGTAGCAACTTGTCTGCGGTTAATATTTTTTCCCAATTTGACCTCCCTTTTTCACTAACCTGGTACCGCCTATAGCAAAAATATGATTTATAACTGTGTTGTCTAATGTCACAATCACATACCATTTCATTTATCAAAAAACAACATCAAAAAATGGTTTTATTACGCATTTACTTCACCCCCATATTGAGTGACCTGCACACGCCTATGATTTTTGAATTTTCAAACGTCACCATTATATATCAATTTCCAATTCAATCTCTATGGATTCCTATTGGTTGTGTTAAAATCGGTCGATAAACATGAAAGCTATGTTGGATCAAAAATACCACTAAAATTTGTCGTTTTTGCCCCCCTGTTGCCCCCTATCCAAAATATAGATTTTTTTATTATTTGAAAATGTAGATCGTGTTGAGGGGAACCAAACACCGTTTCATTTTTGAAAATCGGACGGGTAGATCTCGAGATCTCCGGGGGGCGGAATCCCCCCCCCCCCCTGTTACAAATAGGGGTAGCCAGGAGCCTGTTACAAATAGGGTTAATCTATTGATCAAATCAAGAACATTTGGTGTGGTTCATTGCTTAAATAATTGAGTAAGGATTGTTCCAGTTTTCGGAAACCAACGAAGTTACCGCTCTAAATTGGACGATCTCAGCGGGACGGAGCGACGATGAAGAAGGCCTGTTTATGCTTTTGACATTTGATTGCATTTTTCATCATAATATTGTATTTCTTAGTCATTAATATCTTCAATTTTGCCCTAACTAACTGTCAATTGCGTATTTTATTTAACCAAAGCTAGTATACTAGTATACTTTTAGCCTCTTTTTAGGGCGTTTGCGGTATGTTTTGTAGAAGGAACTAACACAACACAAAATTGCCAGATTTGCTCCTGAATTTGAATATTCAAAGCAAACTAACGGGAAATATTGCATTGTAAGAGCATATACTTATTCATGAATTCATAAAATTGCGAATGATACCAAAAGTCACCGGGAAAAGCCTTGTTCTTACGAGCTATAGACCCAATCGCCCCAAACGCCCCAATCGCCCCAAACGTAAAATCCTTCGTGAAAACGGCTAATAGCAGTTTTCACGAAGGATTTTACGCTTGGAGCGATTGGGGCGTTTGGGGCGTTTGGGGTGATTGGGGCGATTGGGGCGTTTGTAGTAAATGGGGGGGCTAGAGTTATGGCCACGTGACACGATGTTTGGTCCAAAACTCGAAAACTCCAGAACTCCAAAACTCCCAAAACTCCAAAACTCCAAAACTCCCAAACTTCCAGACTCCAAAACTCCCAAACTTCCAGACTCCAAAACTCCAAAATTCCAAAATGCAATATTTTTGTTTTGTTTAATGCTAAAATTTCAAAAATTCCTAAATTTCCAAAATTCCAAAGTTTCCAAATTCCAAAATTAAAAAAGTTCAAAACCAAAACCCATACAAATGTACAACCAACCTTCTGACCGGCGATGCCCCATAACATTGCCCCCGCGCACATCCGAATAACCTAAGATTGGTTGTATCCGAATATCCGAATAACCGAAGGTTGGGTGTATCCGAAAGTTGGTTGCACCATTGGAACCATTGGAAAAACTTCGGAATTTTGAAGTTTTGGAATTTTGGAATTTTGGATTTTGGATTTTGGAGTTTTGGAGTTTTGGAGTTTGGGAGTTTTGGAGTTTTGGAGTTTTGGAGTTTTGGAGTTTTGGAGTTTTGGAGTTTTGGAGTTTTGGAGTTTTGGACCGAACACCGTGTCACGTGGACATAGCTCTTAACACTGCCTCCCCCCCACCCCCATTTACCCCAAACGCCCAATCGCCCCAATCGCCCCAAACGCCCCAAACGCCCCAAACGCCCCAATCGCCCCAAACGCAAAATCCTTCGTGAAAACGGCTAATGATTAGCTTGAGGCAACGCCAAATTGAGGACCGGTTAAACTCGGTAATACACCGATGCACCTCGTCCCTACAGTCACGCCGAATCGCAGCCCTACACTCGCGGTTCAGCGCTTTATAGCGCGTGCGATCGCCGTTAGCCAGGGCTACACGGCGGGTGGCCAACAAATCGCTAGTCTGGGTTGACAGGTGCGGGGCAGCGGGGTTACGCAACTGGACACGGCGCACCGGGGCAACCGCATCCAGCACAGAGGTGAAAGAAGTCACAAAATTATCCCACTTCGTCGATGTCAGGCGCTCAGTAAAAACATTAGACCAGTCGCAGCCATACAAGGTACAGTTGAAAAGAAGAAAATCAAGCTTGTTACGACAGCGTGAAACGATAACAGATGCCCTCGGTCGACACTTAGCCACGGACACAACTGCTCGCGACAAGTTGTGCGGGCTATAGTGACAGTGAGTTAAACCAGTGCGCAGAAAACAGCCAGTACGACTAACGGCTATGCAGTCTAGCAGCGACATAGCAGGTCTGTAAGTTGGAACTGAAGCATTGCACAGGTGGAAATCATACGCGCCAAATAACTCCCTCAGGCGCGATCCCTGAGCTCTGGGTGATTTGTCCGACTGGTTGAGATTGTGGTCGCCCGCCAATGCTGCACCAGGCCAGGATAACACAACACAACAAACTGGACCTGGTGTTCAAGGTCATCTAAGTCCGCGCGGTTACCTGCGCCCCAGAGTTAGTCGGGTGACGATAAAAAGAACCAAGAGTCGGGCACCGCTGGGAAGCACAGCTGATCAAAGTCCAGATTACTTCGAGGTTGGATGAGCCGGTTGATGAAGGCACATCGAGAACTAGTACATGTAGAGAGTCACGTACCAGGACGGCGACGCCTCCCCTCCCCGCGGCAGTCCACTGGAAGCAGGCCTGTCACGCCGGAACAGCTGGTACCCGTTGACGTTCAGCAGACGCAGCAGGACGCTGGGGGATAGCCAGGACTCACTGACTGCGATGACGTCGTACTGACGTCGTGGTGGACGTCCAGTCTCAGCTCCGGCAGATTAGGCTGCATAGACTGCACGTTCAGCTGTGCAATCAGCAGCTCACCGGGTCGCGTGTCTCCCCGGCCGCCGCCACCTGAGGCCGCTCCTGCAGCCTCAACGCCGTGGTCTCTTTCCTCGGGCGTGCCTCGCCGCGGGGCGGGGATGGGGGTGGCGATCAGCTGATCGTCCCGGCTGCGGACGGTCACAGTGGTCGGGTCAAGGCCAGGGAGAGGGGCAGAGGGAGAGTCGCGCGGAGCGCCACGGGTCCGGGGCCGGGACAGCTGCAGTCAGGACGGCGGCGGCGATGTGAGCGGAAAGCAGGCGTCGCAGCAGCTCACGGTGGAAGTGTCGCGCGTGTGCCATCAGGGTGCCATCAGGGTGCCATCAGGGTGCCGGCGCACCTCTCTACAATAGTATCGATGCGAGCCTCGCAGTTCAGATGCCTAGCAGTCGTGACGCCGAGGTCATTAACTGTCTTCGAGTCGTGAAGTTGAGACCCGTTGAATGTGATCGTCACTGGCGCCACTCCTCTCAGCATGGCAGGCGTCCCTATCATGAGCATTTGAGTTTTATTTTCGTTGATTTGCATTCCATGATGGCAGAACCACTGGTACCATGGCGTGGAACGCGTTCTCCATTCGCTCAGTAAGTTGGGTCATATGTTGGGTCTCAGTAAGTTGGGTAAGTTGGGTATATTTGCCACTAACCATTATATGTACAGTCGGTCCCAAAATGATCTTCCCTAGCTCTGGATCTCCCACGGTAGGCAAAACGATAGCTGGCTGAATCCCGCACCGAGGCGGGGCCGGACCGGTTTGACAGCTCGCCCGGTGCCGGCCGATACTTGGCGGAATCTGCACCGCTCCGTCCTGGTCTGACCCACCCAGGCCGATTGGGGAATAACAGTGCGCATGTGTGGCGAGGCTGTGTGGCGGACCGTGGTCGGAAATATACGCAGACCTAGAATGGCAAGTTAGCGACGATGTCTGTGATGACCAGTTTTAAGAAAACCATAGGTCTGTGAAGCATCGCTAAGTGTCCAATTGATAGAACACTGTACGGGCTATACTACGACGAATATTTGTATCTCAAGTTGACTGATACTGTCGTCACAGATGTCGTCTCGGAAATGGCTATCCGTCGTGTCGCTTGCGACGATTAATAAATTTGCCATACGCCAAAAAATAAAGTGTCGATATTTTGACCTGATCTCAAGGTCAAAGTCAAATTTAAACACGTAGCCAGTCAGATGCTCTATCAGCTACACACCTGGCGATGTTTCATAGACCTAAGGTTGTAAATACTGTCGTCGCAGATATCGTCGCTAACTTAATGGATATAAACCCGCCCGGGTGTTTGTAGAGCGTGAAGGACGGAGCGGCGTGATTCGAACATATCAGTGCGAGGCCCACTGCATTTGTCTGCTTTTTCGTGTAGAATCATCAGGTGGACGTTTGCATTCGCAATTTCGGGGTTCTGCATTGCACATGACACGTGACATGATTAAGAAAGAAATACAAGCAAAAGCGCCTAAAGCCAGCAGCGCGGTTCGAACCCACGACCAATCTACGAATACGCTAGGAGTAGGCAGCCATACCGACTGTGCTATTCGGGCTCATGTGGTGAACACTGTTATTCAGTCTCCAATATTGGATCTCTGCCAGCTCAGGACAGGTGACCTCTTGACCCTCGAGACAGACGGCCCTAACCACCACCCGGGTCGCGGCGCATTCCATTCCGACAACGCCCCGCACTCCCTCCCTCCCTCCCCCTCCCCAGGTCACGCACCTGCCAGACAGCCACAATGGGTACCAACCTACGGTGGGGAAACCATCTTTTGTGTGCCTATCGCGACCGTAGCGCCGCGTGGTGACAAGGGAAGATCATTATGAGACCGACTGTACGTCATCGGCATACTGCACGACGGTGACGTCATTGGGCACACAGAGGGAGAGCTCGTTGGCAAACAGCATGTATGTAAGCGGGACAGCTTAAGGACCCGCCTTGGCAGACTCCAATGGTGTTGGGTTGTCAGTTGATGTGATGGCAGTGCCGTCTGGTCCGCGAATGACTACGTGCTGCGTATGTATGCTGTTTGGGGCGATATGAGCGTCAGATGTGGGCATTATTTGTAATAATTTGTTAAATGTAATATATTGCGCATAGGCGGATCCAGGTAAACAACGTGTGTGTGTGTGGGGGGGGGGGGAGGAGAGGGGGGGCACCATCGGCCTCACGGCTTTTTATCAACTTGCTAATTTGAGGGTGGAGCAAACGCATGTTTCGATGGTTCTTTTCTACGTCGCGTAATCTTTTCACGCACTTATGGGAAAAATCGCTTTAAGTTCCATCCAAATTCACCAAAATACAGATTTCTCCCCGGATTTGACCCACTTCCTCGTCCAAGTTGGAGTGGCTGAAACCAAGTTGGGGGGGGGGCTGAAGCCCCCTCAACTGAATGGGATCCTACACCCCTGTGACTTGGAAATGGGCTCAGTCAGTTACGGATGAAATTTACTTCGTTTTCCCTTCGACACACCGCTGCTCCGAAAGGAAAACGAAGGAAATTTCATCCGTAACATGCAGGGGTGTCGCCGACGGGAGGGTCGGGGGGACGGTCCCCCCCCAACCCCACTCTCAGAAGGTGGTGTGGTTGACCCCCCCCCCCCCCCCCACACACACACACACACACACTTTTTGCGGGGAAAGTTAACAATTTATCGTATAAATCGCCTTTGTAGCAGTACAAATATATCTATCCAGTCAAAAAGTGGAAATTGCGCGCCGCTTCGCGGCATGACACAAGTTTCGCAATTGCTTATACAAATTTGGAAAATGGGAAAATGAATTCCACCAGGGCCCACTCCCTTCATAAAATATTAACTTTCAAGCGGGCTAAATGTTTAGCTAGTCTGCCGAGCAGGGGCGGATCCAGAAAATCTTCAAGGGGAGGGGGGGGGGGGGGTCATCAATTGCAGTGGGGCCCCTACCTATACCCAAATCTGAAAACTCAACGGATTTGGTCCACTATATTTTGAGGTTTGTTCCTATTGTTCCTATGACGTCACTATTTCGGTCCTGTGACGCCCCTTTATTGTTCCTATGACGTCACTATTTCGGTCCTGCGACGCCACTTTATTGTTCCTATGACGTCACTAATTCGGTCCTATGACGTTACCGATCCTACGTCAGTGTTTGTGTCGGCAATGCCGCTGGGTGTCCCGCAGGCAGGACGCCAGAGCGACTTTGTGCGACCGACTTTGCGGTACCGGTGGCGTGATTGTGTCGTGTCGTTTCGTGTCGTTTCGTGTCGTGTCGTGTCGTGTCGTGTCGTGGCGTGTTGTGTCGTGTCGTGGCGTGGCGTGGCGTGATTGTGTCGTGTACTGTCGTGTCGTGTCCTCAATGGTTTCAGGCTATTTTGACCTGTGGCTAAAGTAATGTATGCGAAATACATGTGGCCCACACGTGCATAACAATTACAGCGTCTCTGAGCACGATTGGCTTTGCCGATATTCGCGGATTGTGCAACGAGATGCTCCAAAGTAAAGTGGAAATGCAGAAAGAGAGCGAAGAAATTGAAATATAATACGAGAGCTTTGCAACTATGCAAAGCAGAGACATCAATCAGATAATTAAATAGCAACATGCACAAGTACACTACTGAAAAACGGCGCATGCAATGTGTGTCCTCAAACAATACGTGCTTAGCACTGCACAGTGGCGGATCTAGGTTTCCAGTTTGGGGGGCAACAATTTCGTTCCGTTTAAAAATTGTTGACCAGGGGAGGGGTGGGGGGGGGGGGGGGGGGGTTGGCGTCGGGTCGTCAGCGCGAAAAGTCGTTGAGCAGGGGGTGTCGGATCGTCAGCACGAAAGAGTCGTTGAGCGGGGGACTACGTGGTGGGGGTTATCTGGGCGGTGGATTCACACTGTGAACTTCCCAGCCCCGTCCGTCAAATGGTTTTCAAGTTACAGCCTCGGGCAACTTTGTAATGTCAAGCAAAACTCTAATTTGCAGCAGGCAATATCTCCCATCTAAATCAAACGAGTCATATAATGCTATATATCATCAGAATCATCAGTAACAATATATTATTATGATGTAATAATTTTTGGAAATGAGAAAATTTTGGAATTTCAACGCGTGATTTCAGGTTAAATCACGTGATTTTATAATGTGGCCATTTCAAATTCGGAATTTTTCCATGCCAGAATCGACATCTATACATAAGCCTTCAATGTTTAAAACATTGTTATAGTTTTATTTCTCTAAATATTTTATTTATATTTGTGTATTTGGAAAAATCATGGTCACCAGCACAGCACGTCTTTGGTAATAACTGTGCACGTAATTGTGCTAGAGGGCTCAAATCAACGGCATTATGCTTATCTCGTCGACCTGCTTTCAATGATGTATAACATCAGCCTTGTAGTCGCTCTGTGACCACAAGGTCACGTGACCAGAGGCCACCCGGGGCAGCCCACGTCAGATCGACCAAACCATAACATCCTACATCTCGTATTTCGATTGAACTAGGTTTCGGGGGGCATCTGGACCGTAGATTCACGCTGTAAAATTATAAGCCCCGTCCGTCGAACGGTTTTCGAGTTATAGCCTCAGGCATCTCTTTAATGTCGGCCAAAGCTGTAATTTTTTTCGGACGATATCACGCATATACATAATTCGAATGATATAAACCACAGATAAGAAGAGACCTGGATTTGACACGAAATTTTCGGCCTCTTATTTTAGAGCCGAAATTTGAAACGGAGCTGTTAAAGGAAATAGTTCACCTTGGAAAATGTTTCCCAAACACGATTTGATTATATATTTTGTAATACAATTTATTTGTAAATTGTCAAAAATGGCCTTATATCGCGCCGATTCAGGACAGAAAGCCGTAAATTATTAATGTTTCTTAAAACTATATGCATACTCTCTGAGTCAGAGTCCTGACGTCACGCGAATTAAAAAAAAAATGGTTCAGCCAATCAGATTCGAAAGTAGTCGCTTAACCCGCGAACTGCAGGGGGGTTGATTTCCACCCCTCAGGTTTTTCAAAGATAGCGAAAAAACGGCGGCGCACAGCCCCACCGGGGTTTGGCACACCTGTTAGGACATCAATTGCGCACACTTGCGCATACAATTGCGTAGAAGAAAAAAATAATATCGGGTCATCTCAGGTCAGGTCCCCAGACCAGGTCAAGTGACCCCACCTCCAATTTGTTTTGCAGTTGTGCCAAAGCCAGAGTTGTTCACCGATCAGTTTGAAACTTACAGGATGTCATGAAGGCATAAGTACTTACAATTCTTTTATCTCGGAATTTTGATATCGGTGACCTAAGGTCAGGTCAATTTCGTAACCTCCCCATAATAAGTCAATGGGGAAATATACAAATGCTTCCTATTTCAAAGATATGCATGATATTAGTCAATTACTTCTGGATCATGTTATTATAGGATATTATTGATGATCCAAGTGTAAGTTTTGTTGAGTGACCCCTATTGGGTCATTTGAGGTCATGGGAGGTCACCATCATTTTTTTGTCAATAACTCCAGACATAATTAAGATAGAGAAGTAAAACAGACATCAACGTGTTTGTTTCGTCGAGACACGTCTTCTCATATGCAACGTGTCCTACTTGAGTCACCACTTGACCTTGACCTGAGGTCAAATTTGTAGGTTAATTTAACAAGCTCACCATGTATATCATTACGAAGCGCCTTGACAAGATAAACACAATGACAGTTGTCCGTTACCTTTATTAAGTAAAAAGTTAATAGCGAAAACGATTTAGCAAAAAACCTGTATTTTTTTATTTTGTTACCTCTGGAGCCTCAAATGTTGACCTAAGATCAAATTTGAGGACACCGTACCGATTGTAAATTCCACTGGCTGGCGTTTGCTTTTTTCGTTTGTTTCTAACTAGCATTGTTTCTGAGATACATGGGAATTTCTGGAGTGATGTCCTAAAACAGGAAAAACTGGAAAATTTGACCTTTGATGACCTCTGGTGACCTCAATTTTGACCTGACATAAAACAGATACTGCAATACTTTCGATAGGAAATGTATCAGCTATCAAATGCCATTTTCGCTTCTCGCTACGTAGCGTAGTTTTTGAGATCTCAGGGGGGAGCGGAAATCAACCCCCTGCAGTTCGTGTTCGGCGCAAAGCCCCTGCAGTGCGCGGGTTAAGGATATAATCGCATTAGAGATGTGCCAACCGGCGGCCGGCGATTCACTTGCAAGCTCCAGCTGTAAGCTGATTGGCTGATGGTATAGCCTCTGCCCGGGCTGGATCCAGCACCACATTTTTCTCGCCAGCACCGCATTTCTTCGCCAAAAATCAAATATATTCGGCTGGAGTCTTTTCAGTCAAGAAAACTTGCAGATAGGGGTTTCCCAACACGGGCTACAAAACTGTTATCTCAGTTTAAAACTAATCTTGAAGGTGAACTATTTCCTTAACCCGCGCCGTGCCGGTGTTCGGTGCCACCTTCGCCGTGTCGGGGGTGGGGGGGGGGGCGTTTCGACGCCCCCTCCTCCCTTCTAACTCGTCTTCTATGGGACGTAGACAAAATCTAAAGACACTGTTCGAAATCCCGTCAGAATACATTTTGAAACTTTTTCTGGCAATTTTTCTTTCAGGGTCAATATTGAGGTCACCAGAGGATATCAAGGGTCAGATTTTAAAGTTTTAGGACTTCGCTCCAGAAATCCACAGATAGCACAGGAATTGTGACAGCTAGGAGCAAACGGAAAAGAGCAATGGAAAGCTATTGAAAATGCAATATGCTATGTGTCCTCAGATTTGAGCTCAGGGCAATATTTTAGGCTCCAGAGCTCATCAAATGCCGAACAGGCTATTTTTTAGCAAAACAGTTTTCTCAAATCTCGTCAAAGCGCTTCGTATCATATGCATGATGACCAGGTTAGGCCAACTTAAAATTTGACCTCAGGTCAAGGTCAAATTGTAACCCAATTAGGTCATGTTTCACATTGGGAGACGTGCCTCTACGATACAAACACATTGGTACCAGTTTCACTTCTCTATCTTGATTTTGTCGAGAGTTATTGGCAAACAAGTGTTGGTGACCTCGGGTGACCTCCATCTGACCCTCTAGGGGTCATTGAACAAAAATTGAAGCTGGAAACTCAAGAATTGCCTATGATGACATGATCCAGAAGGAATTGGGCTGATATAATTCGTATCCTCAAAAAGGAAGCATTTGATTATTTCCCCGTTGACTTATAATGGGAAGGTCACGAAATTGACCCGACCTTAGGTCACCGATATAAAAAATCTGAGATGAAAGTATTGTAGGTACTATTGCTCTTATAAAATCCTGGTAGTACGAAATCGATCGGCCAAAAACTGTGGCTGTGGTGCGACCGGAAACATTTTTGGAGGTGGGTCACGTGACCTGGTCTGGTGAGATGACCTGAGATGACCGGAGGTATTTTTTACATAATGTGCGCAATTGATGCGGAACAGCTGTGCCAAAAACGCGGCGCTGTGCGCCGCCGTTTTTTTCGCTAATTCTCGAAAAACCTTAGGGGGTCTAAACGCCCCCCACCCCCGGCACGGCGCTGGTTAAGCTGATACACTTATATGTCTCGGCTCGTAAAATGCGAGTCCAGCACCGTCGTTCGCTGCTGTGCTTAAAATAAGAGGCCGAATGTTTCGGGTCAAATCCAGGTCTGCTGTTATCTGTGTATAAACCTATGTATCATCAGAATAGCCATTAACTACAATTAGTTTAATGTTATCTTTTTTTGAGAACTCGAATGGAAAAGTGTCGAAATTTTTGCAAGTGACCTCAGGTCAGGTCACGTGATTTCGTTATGTTCTCAGTTAAAATTCGTGATTTGTCTTAGGTGGAATAGGAGGGTGAATCAAGTGACTTTGAATCACGTGACAACCTATTCCCGCTCAGTGATCAAGATCACGTGATGACATAATTCAATATTTCGCCGATAGAGGCGTCTGTGGTCCTCAAGACAAATTGTATCATCCCTATTTCCAGACTGAGAATGTTATAACAATAGCTAAAAGCGTTTTCCAGAGATAAAAAATGTTCCCACTTTGCCAAATAAAACGAAAATTCCAGCAAATTATCTATTGTATAATCAAGCCAGGTCATTTGGGAAATCAACCTCAAGGTCACGGAGTGACCTGTGGGGCCATGCTATGCATCATTGAATGCAGCTCAACGAGACACATAATGCCTTTGAGTTAAGCTCTCTAGGCACAATTGTGTGCAAAGTTATTGCCAAAGACGTGCTGGTAATCATGATTTTTCCAAAGAAAAAATATATTTAGAGGAAAAACCTAGGTCCAATTTGCTTACCATCGAAGGCCAATGTATCGAAGTCGACTCTGGCAATAAAAAAATCCGCATTTTAAAAGGCCACATTATAAAATCACGTGATCTGAGGTCTAAGATCACATGTACAAATTCCCAAATTTGCGTGGTTCCGAAAATTTTCTCACATTAATATATTGTTCCTGACGATTTTGTTGATATATATATATATATATATATATATATATATATATATATATATATATATATATATATATATATATATATATATATATATATATATATATATATATATATATATATATATTATATATATATATATTATATATATATATATATATATATATATATATTATATATATATATAATATATATTATATATATATATATATATATATATATATATATATATATATATATATATATATATATATATTATATATATATATATATATATATATATATATATATATATATATATATATATAGGCTTATATGACTCGCATGATTTAGATGGGAGATATTGCCCTCTGAAAATTAGAGTTTTGCACGACAACAAAGTTGCCAAACTCGAAAATCGTTTGACGGACGGAGCTGACAATTTCATGTGAATCTACGGCCCAGATAACATGGATCAAAATAAAATACTTCACTGCAACAATAGAGCTGCTAGACATGCAACATATCAGTATGTATTGTCTGAAAATGATTTTTGTTTAATACAAATATCCATTTTACTCAGATTCAAGATGTTTCGGGATTTTCAAGTCGGGATTTTTCGTGTTTTTTTTAGGGGGCAAAAAGATACATTTGCCTACCGATTTTTCGTTGGGAGGAGGGACAATTTCCCATTTTGCCCAACCGTAGATCCGCCACTGGCGCTGCAGGTGCACCGCACATAACATATACAACAAAAGTAATTTCATACTTTACATTATAATATGGTGGTGAGCGGTGGATGGCATGGTATTTATTTTCGATTCTGATCTTCTGATGGTTCTGATAGGTAGGTGCTCTGTATGTGACGAAGCGAAGCCAAGCGTCAGTGAAAAAACAAACATATTGTGGGGGTCAAAAAACACAAAATCACAAATCCGATATAGCCATTTGGAATATAATGTCATTTCCTTTCCTTTGATGTTTTTTGTTTGCAATTTGCCTTGAAACTCTATTTTGCTTACAATTTGTCAAACATTTATTGTTTTCCACCAAAAATGGCATGACATGACGCCATTAAAACGTTCTTATCTCCCAAAACACTGCATTAATTTCATTGAAATTTTGTGAGAAGACGTAGCATTGATGCAGTATAAGGTATTCAAAGTTTCACGTGGACATCTATATCACACTTTAAAGTTATTGAGTAAATCCGGGAGGGGCAGAATCTGCCCCCCCCCCCCCAGCAGGGCGCGTGTGATCGGGGCTGCTTGAATTGCATCAGGTGCGCTGTTTTGTCTATCCTTGAAAGCAAGGGATACATGCAAACTTCAACTTCAATCACTTGAGAGAAGAAAAAACTTCCGATTTCATGAAGTTTTCTCCTAAGATCATGTTTTTCACGTTCAGTGCAGGGAACGCGCAGAGAGAGGGGGCATACTTGTATTGCATGCCCCCCCCCCCCCCCATATTCCTGTGGGGGGGGGCATTTTCCCCTGATGTCCGCCCCCTGGATCCGCCAGTGCAGGAGCGTAGCTTCTCCAAACAAGTTGGGGGGGGGGGCTGAGCTGGAAAAAAATTCGCTTAAAAGTACCATCAAAATCCACAAAATACATATTTCTCTCCGGATTTGACCCACTTCCTCGTCAAAGTTGGGGGGAGGGCTGAAGCCCCAGTGGGGAGGGGGCTGAAGCCCCCCAACTGAATAGGAACCTTCACCCCTGCGCCAGTGGGGGATCCTGTGGGCGGACATACCCCTTAGTTTTTTTTTTGGAAATAGCGGAAAACTACGCCATTTCGCTCCGCCATTTTTGTTACAATTGCTTGCCCATCAATTGCCCAAATCCTGTTAATTTGTTTGCCTTGGTCTCCTCAGGTCACGTCACAAGTCAAGTCTAGTGATCCCACCTCCAAAAATGTAAGTTCGTGCCGCAGCCACACTGTTTGACTGATCAGTTAGATACTCACGGGATTTAATCAGGACATAAACACCTACAATTCTGCTATTTCGGATGATTTTACATCGGTGACCTAAGGTCAAGTCTATTTTGTGACCTCCCAATTATAAGTCATTGAGGAAACATGAAAATGCATATAAATCCAAAGGAAATGTCTAAATTTAGCCAATTTTCACCAGTCCCGCATCTTTTGCAAAATACAAAGATCCAGTGGGGTATTGTCTTTTTACTATTTTTTTATTTTTTTTAAACTATATTTGTCTTTTTACTATATACAGTGGGGTATTTACTCAATACGGTTGGGCAAAATGCGCAATTGCCCCCCCCCCCCCCACCGTCTGAAATCGGCGCAAGATTGACACATTTCCTGATATAGAAGAAAATCTAAGCAACCTTTACTAAGGAAAGTTAGTTTTAAATCAGCTATCAATGCATAAGCAAGCCAAATCCGATGCGTTTTCAGAATTGTGTGAGACTTTTTTGAATTCCCCCCCCCCCCCAAAAAACACCCTTTCTGGATCCGCCAATGCAAGGATCCATGTGGTAGTTGTATCCTGTGACCTCCATGAGGTGAAATATATTCACCCTGAGGTCATTCCGCATTCGTCATTTTTCTTCCATAACTTTTTTACCGAACCAGTAGCCGCCGTAGTTGGCGATGAACGAGCGAAGGCGAAGGAAATGTATGGTGAATTCCAACTCGATCAGGGACTTAGTTTCTGAGATACAAATACGTGGTGCACACGTGCGCACGTGCAGAAGCACCCCACCCCTGGCTTGTTGGAAAGTGGCGGCTGAGAGATCTCTAACCACGCACCAAATTTGAACACAATCTCGGCTCAGCAGTTGCCCCCACCCACTCCAAATTGTGTGGCGACGTTCCTGATCCAGCAACCCCCGATCTCCCTCACTCTGCCGCTAATGAGCAATTGTTCAAAGAATATTAAATTCGAGATATTCCGGAAATAATTTAACCCGGCACTGACTGGGGTCTCAGCAGAACGCCATTGACTGGTGGGGAGGGGGCGTTAAACGCCCCCTGGTTATCTTCCGAACCAACGATCGCAGCGAGATGCACAAGGTGGCAATCGAAAGCTCTCAATGAGACGAATCTAAATCATGCTTTAAAAGGTTAAAGTTAGGTCAAATATCAGGTCACAGTCAGGTCAAAGGTCAAAATCGCGCATTTGAGTTTATGGGCCATATTTTGCATCTAAAGCCTTCGATTGCGACCAATTTCATCCAAAAAGCCGCCAAATGTATGATACATATCTCGCATGAGATACATATCCCGCAAAAGTGAGATTGTTGCCAAGGTCAAGGTCAAGGTCAGGTCACAAAATGTCACTATGCTCAAAATATCTACGAAAGTCATGCAACACATGTTTTATGAGTTATTTTCCATTTATAATTCGATAGTGATACTAATTTTACCACCTAAATTCATTTAAGTGAAGTAAATCTCAATTTCAAGTCACGTTCAGGTCACCGAAGGTCAAAATTTTACATTGTTAAATCTAAACACCAAAGGCATGTTTCTAGAACAGTTTTTTTTCTTCTCACAAATACAGTGAGGGCATTTATTTGTCTATATCTAGTCAATAAAAGCCAAAAAATGCAAGTTCAAAATATGACGTCATAAGTTACCCATACTTTAGATGTCATAAGTCAGGTCAAAATGGAGATATCAGTTTGAAATTTGGCATAGTAGTTGCCTAGAT
>JAXIVJ010010965.1:42500-45294 GCA_036785665.1 Chirona hameri | reverse complement strand
GAATTGTAGATATATATTACCTTATGAAATCCTGTAAGTGTAAAACCGATCATTCAAAAACTGTGACTGTGGTACTGACCACAAGTTTTTTTGGAGGTGGGGTCACGCGGACCTGGTCTCGGTGAGCAGACCTGAGATGACCGGAGGTATTTTTTGACATAATATGGGCAATTGATGCCCGAACAGCTGCGTCAAAAATGGCGGCGCTGGACGCCGCCGTTTTTCCGCTATCTCTCGAAAAACCTGAGGAGGTCTAAAAACCCACCCGAGGCACGGCGCGGGTTAATTGAGGAGTCAGGAGCATGCCAGTGTTACTTATGTTGATTTCATATAACAAAATATGTCACATCGGTATGCAATCATAGCATGCTCGTTGCGAGACGAATATAGCCGCATCTTGCAATGATCACACTTACATGTTTCATACGTTGGGAGCATACCTGACATCGTAGGTGCTCTCGATGAAGCAAGTTGGGCTTCCAGCAGTCCATCCTCCACTGAGAGAGGAATCTCAATGCGGCTGTCTGGGTCTCGCAAGCGGATGACTGAGGTCTACTTCCATGTCATCGGACGAGTCAAACTCCGCCAGGAAGATCGACGGTCCGTACAAGGCTGTCTGAGCATCCTGAATGCCATAAAATATGATAGTGCTTCTCAATAATATCATAGTAATTGGACGGGTTCATTCCTCCTTATAATCTAAAATATTCCATTTCTTATAAGGCAAAACGACGGTTTAAGAGATACTTGGGTTCTTATCTCATCATTTGCGGACTAACCTGATTGTCTGCTATGAGACGATGATTCCAAACGTCTTTTGACAGATATCGGTAGTTCGTCAGTCCAAAACGGACGCAAGTTAAGAAGCGACGGAAGCCAGCGTATTCTTTCTTCCGTCTTGTACTCAACCCATGACACCACCGTTTCGAAACTTGCTTTTCACTTTTGACGTTCAGTTTGTCATCAGAAAGAATGCCCTGAAGATCCGATGGAGATATCTCTTTAAGTTCTGAGCTTTTTCGGATCACTTCAGGAAAGTTGATCAGTGAATAGTCCCGAGCAACTTTTTCCAGATTAGCACATAGATAGTCTTTAGCAAACTTACAGACACCTAGACTGTTGTGTGGTTTCAACTCTTTGATAAGAAAGTCACAGCACTGACTTACGACTCCTAGGACTCCCAGACGATCGATACGGGGAGAAGACGCCCGACGTTTTCATGAGTGACGTGGCAGACACCTGTATATAGCGTAGTCTACGATCAGTCCGAGCAGTTCACCAGAAATATCCCGTAGCGTGGCGTCGCTGGTTTCAGGGTCACCCTGAGTCAAACTGTTGATAGAACAGTGCTCTTAAAATAAGGACTGACTACAGCCAATATAGCCCGATGGACATAAAACACGCCTCCATCTTCAGTACGGTGAGAACACCATCACACAGCTGTCTTTGTGATCGCAATTCCGAAAGGACTTCTGTCACGTCAGATGAGTATCTGGCCGCCATGCAATGGTGTTTCTGTTCGTCGTGATTTTTCTCCGTAACGCTGCGTTTTCGACGTTCTTCTGGTGGGCTCTTCAGCTTCACAAGGGCATGTCGGCACGCGCGAACGGGTTACTTCGAAGTTTCTCTGCTCGGACGCTCCATTCCTTGGGCCATTTCATGGTGACCACATGGCCATAATCAACCTATTCCGAAAAAGACTTTCAATTTATCGGAGCCATTTAAATTTTTAGATTGGCGCGTGAAAATCTCTCGAAGAATACGACAAACTTTGTGGTATACTTCGGACCGCAGACTTTTCATTTATTTCTGACTCGCTGCTTGTGACCTTCACCTCTTGACTAAAATATGTGTGACCAAGAAGGCGGGGAAATACAAATGTTGGCGTCTATCTAGCTGGTGCTAATTACTGACGAACGTCAGTGATAAAGAAATAAAATACAACACGTTTTTCACAGATGAAATACATGGAAAACAATGCGAGTCAAATAATCATATGCTTCAAAATAACCAGTTCAAGAATGGATATCACAACTTCGTCAGCCTCATCTATTTGGTTAGTTAAGGTCTTTCGCCATCAAAACTGGTCTGTTCTTTTTGTAATTCCTTTGCCCTGATGACATTGCTTGTTATGCATGCTTACCCACTAATGGTTACGTTTAGTATGTTCTGTAGTAGTCATACAAAAATAAAAGCCATTGGAAGTATCTGCAAGTCATGCCGCGCAAACAACGCACAAGTTCATCATCCTAGCGATAGCGCCTTTTTGCGACATACGACGCTATTGTCGTGGCGACCCCTGTGACCTGTCCGCGTGCTGATAACCTCTAGTCACACCCCGAACAGCGAGTCACCGTTCCAGCGACGGACATTGCTGCTCCATTGAAGTCGAAGAAAGTTGTTTGTCACCGCTGAGTGGGCTGAGCTTCGTAATTCTTGGTGACGCACAAGCGGAAATCAATTACACCGCTGCCAGTAAGACTCAAAGCCGCAATTATGCGTGAATGAGACCAGATATGACCATGAATATGTGAGTCTCTAATATTGACTGGGGTGTAGTTTGCTTTGAGCATTCGTATTAGCCACTTTCTATAATTATTCTGGTCAGACGCCGAGTTCCGAGCTTTAAGATTTCCTGTGAGTCGAATAAGTTCAGGGCAATGGCGCACGCAGGATTCCATTGGGGGGGGGGGGGGGGGGGGAGGGTCAGAGCGCTAAGAGCGGGCCCCTTGTGTGCGGGCCCACACCCGTTTTTTTATTAGAAAACTTGATTTAGTCACTTGATTTTGAGCGG
>JAXIVJ010010965.1:30000-37500 GCA_036785665.1 Chirona hameri | reverse complement strand
GCGATATCGCGACCTCCGCGCGCCGAATGGCCTAGTGTGCGGCTGCCTTTACGATCCTTCACGAATGTTTTTCCAGTTTGGAGGCCATCATAGTGATCACAGTAAGTTTAGCACGCCAAATAGAGCGATAAATACATGTATGTGTTCACAAAGGTTGGCCATATGAAGTGGCAGTGTGTGCTTTTGAAAACCTTGTTGAGATGTCCGCTTTCCGTTGCGCTAAGGTGAACGTAAATTATAAATACCGTTCAATCACATAATCCTTGAAACGAATTAATAGGACGAATGAAACGAATGCATACCTTTTGACACTCAAAAGCGGATAGGTACGGTATTTTCTTTATGGAGTTAGGTTAGATAGAAAAGTATAAAATGCTCATACATACATACACAAGTATTTGTAAACCGTGCACATGTTGAATGCACCTGTAACAAACCATCACGGAAGTGTGTCTTAACTCTCCTGCAGCTCCTGTCGGCACTCATAGCTCCACTTGGCGTACAATTATCGCAATCAGGAAGATAGCCATCGGCTTAAATATTACTTCCGAGCCAGTGGAGCTCATGCACATGACTTGCATTGCAATTACCGTCTGCCCCTCATGTATTACAGCCGAGACCAGCCATCAGCTGCAGCGGAGCAGTTAGAGCGGACTTCAGCCGAGTCACGGCCGCTGATGCCGCTCACATTAGGCGAGGCATTGTGGTGTCACGGCTCGGAACTCAGCGAGATGGCTCATGGTGAACTCAGCGAGATGGCTCAGGGCAAACTCAGCGAGATGGCTCAGGACGAACTCAGCGAGATGGCTCAGGGCAAACTCAGCGAGATGGCTCAGGGCAAACTCAGCGAGATGGCTCAGGGCAAACTCAGCGAGATGGCTCAGGGCAAACTCAGCGAGATGGCTCAGGGCAAACTCAGCGAGATGGCTCAGGGCAAACTCAGCGAGATGGCTCAGGGCAAACTCAGCGAGATGGCTCAGGGCAAACTCAGCGAAATGGCTCAGGGCAAACTCAGCGAGATGGCTCAGGGCAAACTCAGCGAGATGGCTCAGGGCAAACTCAGCGAGATGGCTCAGGTGAACTCAGCGAGATGGCTCAGGGTGAACTCAGCGAGATGGCTCAGGGCGAACTCAGCGAGATAGATAAGGGCTAACTCCGCGAGATGGCTCAGGGTGAACTCAGCCAGGTGTCTCAGGGTGAACTCAGCGAGATAGCTAAGGGCTAACTCAGCCAGATGGCTCAGGGTGAACTCAGCCAAATGACTTAGGGTGAACTCAGCGAGATGTCTAAGGGCTAACTCAGCCAGATGGCTCAGGGTGAACTCAGCCAAATGGTTCAGGGTGAACTCAGCGAGATAGCTAAGGGTTAACTCAGCCAGATGGCTCAGGATGAACTCAGCGAGATGGCTCATGGCGAACTCAGCGAGATAGTTAAGGGCTGACTGAGCAAGATGGCTCAGGGTGAACTCAGCCAGATGGCTCAGGACGAACTCAGCCAGATGGCTTAGGATAAACTCAGCGAGATGGCTCAGGGTGAACTCAGCGAGATGGCTCAGGACGAACTCAGAGAGATGGCTCAGGGCGAACTCAGCCAGATGGCTCAGGACGAACTCAGCCAGATGGCTCAGGACGAACTCAGAGAGATGGCTCAGGGCGAACTCAGCCAAATGGCCCAGGACGAACTCAGCCAGATGGCTCAGGGTGAACTCAGCGAGATAGCTAAGGGAAGAGTTGCACTAACACTGGCATTCATCAGGGTCATACGGTTCTCACCAAAATGCAATATGGGTCATACCTCTCACCAAAATGCTTGCGTCACTCTTGAGAGCAGAGTAAAAGAATGGAATTCAGTAATATTGGCAATAAATGTCTGATTACAACCTTATAGAAACCATTTTATAGCCTTTAAGCCTTCACGAATACAAGTTTATCTAATGTGCCTATGAATACCAACCGTATAGGTACCAGAGGTTCTAAAGATATTCTTTAATGGGTATATATCTGAATGGACTGTGTCAGTAGCCGACAAGGCACAGCTGGGTGGTTGGGCGGGGCTCAATCTCTCCAGAGTCGCCTTCCTACCTGATGCAATCTCCAAGATCCCGTCTCATAAAATAGCATCGACGACACTGCCAACGTGCAATCCCCGCTGTGTGGACACATTTGTCCGCAGTTGTTTAGCATAGAATGCACACAGAGGTCCGTAGTTTGATCCGATCCGTTGTATACCGGTGGTCGCCGGGAGCCACTGCTGTCCGCTAGACGGTGGACGGTGTAGCAGCTCGTGCTGCGCTCTGTCGCGTGTGTGTGAGTGCGCCCTGTCGCCCTGTCGCCCTGTCGCCGTGTCGCCCTGTCGTGCTGTGCCCTGCGCCCTGTCGCCCTGTCGCCCTGTCTCCCTGTCTCCATGTCACCCTGTCGCCCTGTCGCCCTGTCGCCCTGTCGCCCTGTCGCCCTGTCTCCCTGTCGCCCTGTCTCCCTGTCGCCCTGTCGCCCTGTCTCCCTGTCCCCCTGTCGCCCTGTCTCCCTGTCTCCCTGTCTCCCTGTCTCCCTGTCTCCCTGTCGCCCTGTCACCCTGTCGCCCTGTCTCCCTGTCTCCCTGTCTCCCTGTCTCCCTGTCTCCCTGTCGCCCTGTCGCCCTGTCGCCCTGTCGCCCTGTCGCCCTGTCGCCCTGTCGCCCTGTCTCCCTGTCTCCCTGTCTCCCTGTCGCCCTGTCTCTCTGTCGCCCTGTCGCCCTGTCGCCCTGTCGCCCTGTCACCCTGTCGCCCTGTCGCCCTGTCGCCCTGTCGCTCTGTCGCCCTGTCGCCCTGTCGCCCTGTCTCTCTGTCGCCCTGCGCCCTGTCTCTCTGTCTCTCTGTCTCTCTGTCTCTCTGTCTCCCTGTCGCCCTGTCTCCCTGTCGCCCTGTCTGCCACCCGTGACAGGTCGCGGGGTGCCGTCAGATAGACAGCAGCGCTCCGAACATCCAGACACCTCCGATGGCGCTCCCGGATGGGGCACTCCAGCAGAATGCGGCTAATGGGCCTCCGGGCACCACACGTAATCGCTATGGAATGAAGGTTAATTAATAATCGCCAACAAAATGTGTATTTATTGATGCCATGCTTACGCTGAGATTGGTTCATACACTCCGGGCTATTAATAACAAATTGTGATGGAAAAGAATAACAAATGGACACATGTAGGTATGAGTATGCTGCATAACAAATGTACTTGTGAGTGGGCACACTGTCAGTTGGAACATCCCGATTGCGCCGTGTGTTGCGCCCGCGGTACCACAACGTCTGTCCAGCATGGCAGCGAGTCTGGCTGTGCGGCAGACTGTCGGCTGAGCAGTCTGTGAAGCCTGTGCAGTCTGTGCAGTCTGTCACAGTCGTCTGTCTCGCAGCCATGCACGGCACGGGCGGTCATCAAACACCGGGCTGCTGTGTGAGCTTGCTATGTTCGGAGTGCAGTCTCAGCCCCGCCCCCCTGCGGTGATCCAGACACTGGCACCGAGCTGCAGCCGTGGCAGGGACAGGCGACCGCTCCAGAAAAGGCAGTCTGGACGGTCAGCAGCTGATGGATGCAGTGCACACGCGGATTATAGGCCTGGGTGACGCGTCAAACTGTGTTGGCTCCCGGCTGCATATGGTGCGATGATCAACTGAATGGGGCTAACATTTTGAAGTATGTATTGCTTCATTAGGTGCAGCAATTTGTCAAGTATCCAAAGGGTCAGCTAAATCGCAGGCTGAGAGACGGTATATTCTTCTGCTGGCGGGGAACATAATCGGTGACGAGTTTTGCTTGAACCACGAGCTCAGAACTGGTACTTCGCGAACTCCGGGTATAATCGGATCTTCATCACAGCAACCATGTAACCATGCCAATTGTAATGGATACGATTACTTTCATAGGCGTACCAAAGAGGGGGGGGGGGGGCAAACGAGGCAATCCACCCCCCTGAGGCCCTGAAGGTCCGTACTTGCCCCTTTGGCCGCATGTGCCTTCGGACCCTATTTCGAGCACCATGTGATAACAGGAGTAATAAATAATCCATTGGCGGGTCGGCCGGGGATCCTGGAAGGTCGGCTGGGCTCCTCGAGGATCGACCGAGGGGCCCCGGGTAGTAGTTCTGAGTACAGGGGCCTCTGGTGCCAGACAGGGGCCCCGGTACAATATAGGGGCCCCGTAGCCCGTGCCCGTCAGGGGGAGGGGGGTCCATTAGCTGGAAACGAATAGACACGGTCCCCAAATGACAGCCAGAGGGCTCCTCTTGCCGGCATCTCGGGCCCCTGGGACTATCAGAAGCCCATTTGTCGGTCAGAGGCCCCTGGTAGTGGTACTGAACACGGGAGGCCCCGGGTAGTGGTATTGAACACAGGGGCCCCGGTACAAAGCAGGGGCCCCATGCCCGTCAGTTACCCCATTCACTGAAAATGAATAGGTACAGGGCCCCCGAATGACAAGTCGAGGGCCCGCTACCTAACCCCAGAATGTAAAAACTCCCCGGATTTGAACCACTATATTTTGAGTGGGGCCCTATTTTCAATTAAACTTTTACACATATTTTGTTTGCCTTCATATTGCCCGAGGGGCAGGGGGGGGGGAGGGGACTATAGCCCCGATCTCTCTCCCACTGTATCCGCCCCTGCCGGGATGGTCGACCGGTGTCTCTGGATTTGTCTGCACCCGAAGTATTTTTGGTGAAATATGACTACCAGATTTGGTAGCGAACCTTTGGTCAAAAGCAGCGCGGTGCGCAGCAGCACCACGTGCTTTTGTCTTGGACCTAGCCCCTTTGGCTAGTGCATCAGTACACCAAATAGGTCCTGTGCTCACGGTACTCCCACAAAAACTCACCGTATTTGGCCGGCCAGGCCAAATACGACGAGTTTTTGTGTATGTGCCTTGGGGCCCCCTGGTCGGAAAAAGCAAATTAGCATGCCCCTCTAAAAATATGGGGGTCCAAATCTGGTAAGTTTTCTGGGGAACCTTGTGCCCCCCTGATAAAAAATGCCCCCTCGAGTGAATCCTGGGTACGCCACTGATTACTTTCAATGGTAAAATATAACCAGGACGAGGATTGGCTGTAGGAAGGTAAAAAAGTATGGTATTACCTCACATCTATCAATTTATTATTTGAAGTCGTTGAAGGACAAGTGGATAGAAGCGACTATGATGGCACTACATTGAAAGCTCTGAAGTATGGAGCAAAAATGGCCACTTCAAGTGATCATAGGATTCGATTGAAGTTGCAGCTGAAAATGAGAGCTATCCGGAGCTGGCTATCCGGAGCTAGTCCAGTCCACCAACTTTAGACAGTAACCTCGAAGACATGAAGTGGTATTCCACTGTCTGAAGAAGGCGTGGCGGACTGAAGAGGCCACCGTGCAACTGGAACTGTTTTACGTCGAGTGCTATGTGTCGCCAGGCAAAAGCGCTTTCCAGTAAAACAAAACTGGAAAGTGTTATTTCAGTTTTTAGGCTTACAGATATTGTTCATATCATGCCATTTACGAGAAGCACGATATAAAAAAATAACTACTGCAGCAACAAAAAATGGTTTCTGCCGTCGGCAACTGAACTCGATGAGAAACGCCGAGACGTTCGGCTGATATAGTTAATTACTGATCTTCTTCAACCTGTGCAGCGTACTATTATTGTGAGCTAATTCAATTAAAACCAGAGAAATATTGCATCATATTAGAAAACACATACAGTGACTAAGATCAACCGGCGCTGTGGCTTCGCAGGCTTATTTGACCCAATCTGCATAAGCGTAGGAACGGGGGGGGGGGGGGGGGGGGGGCATGCCCCCCACTTTTCAGGCTGGGGGGCGAGAAATGTTATCTGCCCCCTCCCCCACCTTTGCACGATTTCTCCTGTTCCGGTCACTGATATTTGCTCGATATGAATGCTTTAAATTTGCAAAAATAATGATGAATTTACAACCCCGCAATATCATAACCCACAAGTGTACAAATGGGGGGGGGGGGGGGGCGGAGAGGCCAAGACCCCACTTTTCAGGGTGGGGGTTCAACAATATTAACTTAGTATACTTTTGGGCGATTTTCTAATTCTTCAATCACTGATATTGGTTCGATATGAATGCTTTTTAAGTTGGCAGAATAATCATTAATTCACAACTTCACAATCATAGGCGTAGGAACGAGGACTGGGGTACCATGGTCCCCCACTTTTAGGCTCGGGCCAACAATGATAACTGCCCCTCAATTTTGAGCAATCTATCCCTCATCAATTACTGCTATTGGTTTGAGATGAATACCTTGAAGTTGGGAGAATAACTATTAATGCACGACCTCGCATAGGGAAGGGACAGGGGCCATATGCCCCACTTTTTAACCTGGGGGCCACACAATGATAACTGGCCCCCTCACTTTTGAAATTTTTTACCGTTTTAGGTCGAGGGAGCCAACAAATGTGAACTGCATCCCCTACTTTTGAGCGATTGCTCCCTCTTACATCGCTGATGTTGATTCGGTATGGGTGCCCTAAAGTTGTTATGGTTACACCTAATTTTCAACGCTCAATATTGAAGCTCATAGACGTAGAAACTGGGGCCAGGGGACTAAGGCCCCGCTTTTTAGACTGGGGCCAACGACGATATTAACTGTTCCCCCACTTTTGAGCGATTTTCCCTCTTCAATCACTCGCATTGGTTCGGGCTGTAAAGTTCGGAGAAAACTTTGATTTCACAAACCCACAATAACCATCAATAGGCGTAGGCGGTGGGGGCCGGATGGCAGATGGCTAGGTCTCATTTTTTTGTCAGCTGGGGGAAGTAACGCCATCTGCTCCCCCATCCATTTGAACGATTTTTCGCTCTTCAATCACTGACATATCAATTCGACAGTTTCGAGCTTTAAAGTTATAAAAATAACATTTAAAGGGAAGGTTTCACCTTTGTATTGGTTTTGAACTGAGGTAGCCATTATCTTTGGCCGTTATCTAAATGTTGAAAATACTAAGGTCATCTTCCCCAAAACTTAGCCGTTTTTAAGCAATTCAATTTATAGTTTGCAAAATGGGTCTAGGCTAATGCCGCCGCTGATTGGCTGACAGCGACTTTTTCAGACAATCCCACTTTCTCAGCCAATCAGCGACGATCTATAGCTCAATAATGACGTCATCGTCCCAAATTTAAGAACCTTATTTGTATAAAATTAAGTGACTTTTCGAGAGAGAGAAAATATCACCATCGTTTTCAGCAGCACATGCTTCATATTTTCGACTACAGCCAGCGTATATTTGACAACTTTCAGAAAGGTGAAACATTCCCTTTAATTCACAATCCCACACATAAGCGTAGGCCCAGGTGGGGCCGGGGAGGAATGACCCCACTACTAGGCTTGGAGATGCTTTTGAGCCGTTTCTCCCTCTTCTGTGGCTGGTTCAATATGCGTCGCCCGAGTAAGTCCGCCCTGGAGTCACTCATTCGGGAGAGCGCTGGACTATAGAATGATCTCCCTCCCCCCCCCCCGGCAACGTGGGTTTGAGTCG
>JAXIVJ010010965.1:10000-22500 GCA_036785665.1 Chirona hameri | reverse complement strand
CGTTCGCATAGTCTGTGAACGTCTAACGAGGGCGATGATATAATGGTCATGAAAAAGATTATGCTGGCTGTATTGTAACTCTTATTAGACCGGGCAGCCGCTAGTTCTGCCTCTCTCCGATAGATGGCAGTAGGACGGCGGCGGGGGCGGCCCGGCCCCGTCAAACGGCTCTGAGCGGGGAGACGGCGGGACGGCGGGACGGCGGCGGCGGCGGCCAGGGGGCGTGCTCTCTCAGCTCTCGGCTCGGCTCGGCTCGGCTCGGCCAGGTGCGGGTCAGTCGGATGCCGGTGGTGTGAGTCGCGGGGTGGTGTCACGGAGGCTGGGTCGTCTCGGGCCATGCGGTACGCCAGTGCTGGGTAAACTCGTCCCCCTCCCGCCGGTTAGTGTGTGCCAGTTCAGTGCGAGAGCCGCCGGATACGCCGGAGACGCCGCGAGAGACGCCGGAGAGACGAGATCAGGCGACATGAGGCTGCAACGAAGACTCAGGTGAGTCGCCGCTGACGCGTGACTCAGCTCGTGATGTGAGTCAATGTGAATCGCGCAACTTGGCAGCGCGACCATGTTTGTTGATATGGATGTTCCTTACTTTACGTCCGTCATACTGACAACACCAAATGTCGGCGAATTGTTCTTGGCATTGGCATTGGCCGTGGGCGTAGCACGTGCAACTTATCTGCGTGACAGATTTATGGAACATCTATGTCGCGTTATGCCGATACATCTCGTCATTCAGTTGCGATGTGGTAACCTGTCGAGACGGCGTCTATCGTTGCGCGGTACCCTGCGAGGTTGCAACGATAAGGCTCGTATGGCCACCTGATATTGGCGCAGGCACTTGTGGATCCCGCAGTACGCAGCTGTGCTACCGTCGGATACGTCGGTAGTCGGTCGCGGGCGGGGGAAGATTCGATGGGGTTAGTCTTCCAGCATAATGGATACGTCATAGTCAAGGATACGCATGTGAAGAAGAAAAAATGCATTACGTTTATAGCATAGTACCTAAAGCAAAACAAAATATAATTCGTGCCAAAGGTTAGCCACTTGGAGTTGGATGCAACTTAGGCTTGCCAGATTAGGTTGATAGCGAAACTTATGAAGGCCAGTCTCGTCGGCATGGTCGAAATGTCTGTTCAATTTACTGCGCACTTACTTTGAACGTATGCTTCTACTAAATTATGTGGTGCGTGTTTACATTTACTCACAGCGCAGTTAATTTGCTGGTAGGCAAGAACATTAATTTACCAGTAGCCTAAAGAGCAACATTATTTTCGCCATCAAGCCTGCAAACTTTATGAGAATGATCTATCAATCCACTTACCGTTAGCGAAACGACTATGTATTCTACTAATCCAATTTAGGTCTATTCGAGACACCTCTTGAAGCCATGCCTCGGGGTTCGCGATAAAACCAGCAGGTTTCCTTACACGGTATCGAGTCCACCAGCCCGAAGACCACCCACCAGATTGTACCCGTATATCCTTCGCGGCGGTTATCTTCCCCATGTGGGATGAGGGGCTCCTCAATCCAATGGCCGTTTATCCGTGTTTGAAGCAGCGCTGCTCCAACAACAGCGAATGGAAACCATTCTGCGCCGGAGATCCGCCTGCATTGCAGGTAGCATGATATTGTTGATGTCAGTGTTACTGTTTGATCATGTCACTGTCACGGTCGTGTTCATGGTGAGACACTGCGGCAACAATTAGGCAACACTGAGACAAGAAGCGATGCTTGGTATTGGGAAGAGCATCTGTGTGTTAAATTCGATGTATTGTAATTCTGTTTTCTGAAAGTGAATTCACCGACTCAATACAAAGCTACTGCTAGTTTTGAACGCTTATCGAACGTCTCACAACATTCGGCATAAACTAGTATTTTCGAAAGAAGCGAAGAGGCGGGTGCTTCACTTTGTCCAACCAGCAGTCAGTTATATCGTACGCGGGACAACTTCTCACCACACTTGCAAGATAGAATGCACCATAGACCAACAATGTACACTAATCAGATAATTAAATTGCATGCCCCCACGTAATACATGCAGACTGATCGGCACAATGCCGCCAATACAATGACAACTCTGTCGCTATTGTGTGCAACTTGATGCATATTCATGAGTAAGCAATCTATCGTTTTGCAAACCTTGTTAAGTCACTACATAGAGCTAGCTGTAGGCTCAGTGACACGTAGCCTGGTCAGAACTGGCTATCTGGATTAATGCTAAAACGGCTGACTTGTCGGAGCATTTAAAGCTCTGTCTCGAAAAAGTAAGCTACGGCATCAAACCGGTTATGATAATGAAGCATATGGATACAACGTAACACTGCTAAAATCAGTCAACGGTATTGGATGCTTATGGTAGCTAAACGCAAAATGTACTAGTTGGCTTTTATGTATTATGTTTTCCCTTATGCTGCCTTAAAATAACACTAATAAAACAAATACCGGATGCACAGTTATATTGGTGGGCATGTTGAGTCCGACATCTCAAATTGGTGTACCATTGCTCAGGCTTGATTTGAATTAAATTATTTGTAACCCGTCGTCAGCAGGGACGCCTCGCGACACCACTATTTATTTCAGCGACTTATGCTATAATGTTTTGGCATGTATCGCGAAGGCATTTTATATTTCCAAAGGTAATCTGAAATGCTCTCATGGACTTTGTGGCCACCCAAGCGACTGGGAAATTCCTCCGATCAATTAACACTATTCTTACCACATTATCACATTATCTTACCACATGATTACAAATTGAAGTCATACCACTTGTATTTATATTTTCTCCATATAGCAACGAAAAACAAATTGTTTCCTTAACCGCTTGATGTCATAATTAATACCATAATTAATACCCTACCTGGGGATTGGCGAGAGTCGCCTCACAGGCTTCACAGAGAGACTTCGTTTCGTTTCAGAGACGCACAAAGATTTAAGATATTTGGTGTACCGCAACACATCTTCAGAACATGAGACAGTTTACACACACGTATAAACCTGCCTTTGAACTGGTACCGTTCGATTGGCGACGGGAACCAAACTCAGCCACAGACTTTACACACGAAGAGCTCTGGTCCCATGAATCTAACTACGATAACGTTCGGACAAAATGTAAAAACGATATTCTCACCGCAAACAATTGTATATTGAAATACAATATTGACACTGCATAAGTTAATGAATTCCGAGGTCACTGGAGCCTCGCCCGTCTGTCGTGGCGGACTTGTGCTCCTTCCATCGCCTGCCGGCAGTGTCGTCCCGGTTGTTGGCGCTTCTGTCAGTCGGTCAGGCAGTCCCGTGAAGTCAGTCGCGTCAGTCAGTCCCGTGAAGGGATCGCCGCCAGAGAAGTAGCAATCAGGGTCAAGTGACCGTCTGCACGGAACAATGGTCTTCGGCAGCCGCCCGCCGCAGCCACAATGCAACAATGTGAGTACGAATGCCATTAGAGGTTCGTGCTGTGTCATTTCGTGAGCGGATGCCAGGTTAAATGCCATTAGAGATTGGTGCTGCGTCATTTCGTGAGCGGATGCCAGGTTAAATGCCATTAGAGATTCGTGCTGCGTCATTTCGTGAGCGGATGCCAGGTTAAATGCCATTAGAGGTTCGTGCTGCGTCATTTCGTGAGCGGATGCCAGGTTAAATGCCATTAGAGATTCGTGCTGCGTCATTTCGTGAGCGGATGCCAGGTTAAATGCCATTAGAGATTGGTGCTGCGTCATTTCGTGAGCGGATGCCAGGTTAAATGCCATTAGAGGTTCGTGCTGCGTCATTTCGTGAGCGGATGCCAGGTTAAATGCCATTAGAGATTCGTGCTGCGTCATTTCGTGAGCGGATGCCAGGTTAAATGCCATTAGAGATTCGTGCTGCGTCATTTCGTGAGCGGATGCCAGGTTAAATGCCATTAGAGATTCGTGCTGCGTCATTTCGTGAGCGGATGCCAGGTTAAATGCCATTAGAGATTGGTGCTGCGTCATTTCGTGAGCGGATGCCAGGTTAAATGCCATTAGAGATTGGTCCTGCGTCATTTCGTGAGCGGATGCCAGGTTAAATGCCATTAGAGATTCGTGCTGCGTCATTTCGTGAGCGGATGCCAGGTTAAATGCCATTAGAGATTCGTGCTGCGTCATTTCGTGAGCGGATGCCAGGTTAAATGCTATTAGAGATTGGTGCTGCGTCATTTCGTGAGCGGATGTCAGGTTAAATGCCATTAGAGATTCGTGCTGCGTCATTTCGTGAGCGGATGCCAGGTTAAATGCCATTAGAGATTGGTGCTGCGTCATTTCGTGAGCGGATGCCAGGTTAAATGCCATTAGAGATTCGTGCTGCGTCATTTCGTGAGCGGTTGCCAGGTTGCCAGGATGCCAGGTTAAGACGGCGCCTGATCGCGGCGTGATGCTGTCATCATTTATCCATCACAAGATTATTGATTTAGCGGCAGAAAAGGAGCATGGGTGGTATGTTTTTTTTAATATCTATAGCCCGACCAGATATCTTGATAGATAGATAGATAGATATCTTGATAGTAGATATCTTGCGATTTTGTTTAGGAAGTACTAGAGTATGCAGTAACTTAACCCTCGCCCGTGCAGCGTCCGATCACTACGTGACCGTGCAGGCGGGGGGGGGGGGATACGACCCCCTGGCGTTTCGCCCCTAATTGAGCTAGAGCTTCGATTACAAACGAGTGTGTTGCTTGTGACGAGAGGAAGCCATTGACACCCGATGTTAAGGTCCTGGGTCATTAGGTGACCTCTGAGGTCATGTCAATGACCCGGATGTCATCAAATCGTGATTGTGTAGAAATTTAATACTAATCGAGCTAACATCGTGAATAAACAACTAATTATGCTTGATGGGTGCCAAATTTGAAATCAGCGTCACAAAATGTCCTAGAAACTGCCAAATTACAAGAAGTCGTGTCCGGTCATCTGAGGTCAGTGACCTTGGTTGACCTGCGGAAGCGCATGACCCCAGTGGAACATATAATTATGTAAAATGGTTCCCAAATTTGAAATCAGCGTCACAAAATGTCCTAGAAACTGCCAGAAGCTAAAGCAGTCATCTGAGGGCATCGGAGGTCACTGACTTCGGTTGACCTCTGAAAAGGTCAATCGAGGGCACAATCTCGGTGGAAACCACAACTGTCACCTGGAAGCACCTGTCCAGGTGACAGTATTAGCTCCTGAACAACAAACACTCGGAAACTTCATAAGTTACAAGGATCGATACTACGGAACGCCAGTTGCGACTGACATGACCTTGAAAAACAGGTCATCAGTCACGGGTCATGGAGTTAGAAGTTAAAAAATGTAGAGTATGTTTCATTGTTCAAAAGTAGGGTACTGAACGTTTCATCGTAATCCGTCGATATTTACGCGAGTTATTCTCGAAAACCCGAGGGGTTGGTGGCATCCCCCCACACTGGCGAGGGTTATTAAGCCTCTGATTACAGTGGACCGTGGATGTAGCAAAGCGCTCAGACAGTTTTGACAGATATTCGGATACAATGTTAGGGTTGTATCATGTTGACAGAAAGAAAACCCACCCAGAGGGTGACTGATCAATCATGCGAATATTTCACGAACATCTTTCGATTGAAACATCCTCTCATTTCATAACATTAATCGTCAAGTACGATGTTTGTTTTGTGAATATTATGCGGCTGCATAGTGTCGGTTCAAGTAATTATTTACTTGCATGACTAAGCAAACACAGGGAAGAGTTGTACTGTGTTATGTGCACTGGAACGCCTTGTTGCTTATCTGATAATCGCTCTAATAGCTGCATAATAGACGGGTGAGAAGTCAGGTTCCAGCCACATTATCTACACATTCTATGACGAAGCGACTCAGCCACCCAGTGTGAAGACACGTTTCGTGATATATCGAGTCCGACAAGATAGCTATCAGTCGGAACGTGTTTTACAAACGGAGACCTAACGCGTTCACCGGTCGCGCCTTGTCACATCGTATCAGTGACTTTGAGTAACCAAATCACACCGTCCGGGCGGACTCGCAGCTCCTCGGAGGGAGACCTCGGATGGCACGACGCACGGGCCCCAATCGGTCTTCCTCAGCTCTGATCCGGACCACGTATCGCCGTCTTCTCGGAGACAACCGGCGATAAATGGCCGTGTTAACTCGGCTCAGACTGCTCCGAGACCGGATAGACCCATCCATCCGCAGACTTCATCGGCTTCTGTGCAGGATCGCGGCCAGGTGCCGGAGGCCATCAGAGGGCAGGCAGACACGTTTGTTCACTTCTGCTGCACGCGGCGCACCAGGCCACCAGTCGCGCCCTTATTGCCCCGGGGCATGGGCGTCGAAAGCGGAGGGGGGACAGGGGGAACGCGACCCCCTAACATTTTCTGATTTTAGCATTACGGCTATGGGCGTTGCATGGCAAGAATCGACTTCAGAATGCCTACGTCCTTCCCAACGTTGAGACAGTGGCAATGAGCAGTGCAGCGGTCTGACAGCGGGGGTCATCAGAGACGTATGCAGGCGGGTGCACTGCAGGTGCCCGTACACCTCGTGGGAGTTCCGTGCACCCTCTGACCTTAGTCCGTGAACCCCCAGTAGTCAAGGTAAAGGACATTCGCAGTCAAGTTAAAACAATTGCACACTAGCGCTTTGCACCTTTTAGTACAATCCGGACAGCTATCAAGACAATTCTGTTCAGATACAATATTGTATTCATGCTTAGACTTTGGGTTGGTAAATCTATATGCTAATCGTGGCGCACCCTCTGGAAATTATTGTGCACCCCCTGGAAATTCAGCCTGGCTACGGGCCTGGACGTATGGACAACAATGGACAGACGAGGTCGAGTTTGTGCGGAGGGATTAACCCAGACCAAACTTTTGAAATTGAGAGACAGGTCTAAAAAATAGCTTGAAAATTGATAAATTGTCAGTAATCCGCGGATTTTTGTCGGAGTTGACGTGGATGTTCAGCGTTTATTTGGCTATTTTTGATTTGCGGACATGCTGCTTGGAAACTGGCAATATTCGTAAATTAACATTGGACATTTTTCGGTAATTTTCGAAATTATCGAATCATGTCATATTGATACAAAATTAATGACTAACCGTCGTTTCCTAAATGACTGCCGTTGACTGAAATGACTAAGCGTCATTCATTCGCCTATTATGCTGAAAGGAAAAAAAATATAACCCACATAGCGAATAACATTCGATCTTATTAATCATGACAAATTAGTATCCCTGGGTATCATCATTAGTGTCAATTAGTGCAACCAATGCAAACTATGTGAGTGATTCACTGTATTTTGGCTGGGATTTATTCAGCTGTATCAACTCCATCGTCTGCGAATATTCCCACATTCGTGCTGCATCAACTGATCCCGTATTCCTCTGGCGAATCGTTTAATCATCTCACTCTCAGCAGGTAGCATGCTAGTCCTTCGCCGCCAACGCTCAAAGGATTAGGCAAAGTGAGCTTGGACTCATCTTCAGACAACTTACGCCACTGGGACGATAGTTCATGGTCGCAGCTTATCCGGACTGTTTTGGCACGTGATGGCCATTCCATGTCTCATGCGCTCTCTTACACGCTGGGTCAAGACGCCATGAATCCTCTCGCGCAGAGCGCAGGCCCAGACTCGCGCTCAGCCCATTGACGAAGCGCGATGGTGAACTGTTGAACAGCACTCACTGTGAGGAGCTCTTTCTCCGCCATACACGCCGCCTATGGACATGGCCGTGGCTAATATGGCTAACGCGGGCACTTGAGCGGCGAGCCCGAGAGGGTGAGCCCGAGAGGGTGAGCCCGAGAGGGTGCGCCCGAGAGGGTGAGCCCGAGAGGGTGCGGCTCCGCACCGCTCAGGGACACTTCAGAGGTAGTGTCGGTCACCGAGCCAGTGATCGAGTCAGAGCCAAATACAGACGGCATCGGTGAGTCATCGAGTCGCCGCGACTCGCCCACGCCGAGTCGATTGGCATATCGTGATTAGAGTTGGAGTCGGAGTCAGATCGGATGTCGAGTCGTGGAGCTCGTAGTATCGACGTGGACATCGCACCGGATAAGATGTGGGGTTGAGTCATGTCGTTAGGGCAGCATGTAGTTGCATCACATTGAGTCAGACCGGGTTCGAGTTTCGAGTCAACGTCGTCATGCCAACAGGGTGGGATGTCACATTGAGTCGGATAGAATTTCACAGCACTCATGCCATTGTCTCGCCAACATCTTGTCAGCTCTGCTGCATACGAATCAATGGCCTTCTGTACTCTATAGCGGGGTAAAATGCCAGACATGCTCTTCAATGAGGAACTCCCTACATACTGTGCGAAGTTCAGCGCTGCCGTCTGACCCATCAGCTGAGCGCATGTCGGTGCTGTCGGAAACTGTCCGACCAGGGGCCGCCAGGCCTTGTCTCCTCATCGGAGTGGATTGGCGTTTGATTTTGCCGCGATGTTATCTGACAAGTGCCGCAGCGCGGCAGCGTAGGGGGAGGGGAGGGCAGGGCAGAGGAGGGCAGGGCAGGGCAGGGCAGGGCAGGGCAGGGCAGGGCAGGGCAGGGCAGGGCAGGGCAGGGCAGGGCAGGGCAGGGCAGGGCAGGGCAGGGCAGGGCAGGGCAGACAGGACAGGACAGGACAGGGCAGGGGAGGGGAGGGTTCGTGCCTTTCTCAGCGTGTGTCCCAGCTGGGAGACTCAAGGCGATAGGATGTAATGGAGGTGCAAAGTACAAGTTTGGATCAGTCATTTTTAGCCCATTCATCACGCTGCTGGCTGGCAATGACACGGATAGCATACGCTGTTTTTTTTTCTCTCGTAATTTGATATATTTTGAGTCTTCGTTTGAAAATAATCTGTTCCGTATATGTATGTTGCAAATTATCTTCGTCTTCTTGAGTTCAATTAAAAAGCAACTGCGATAGAAGTAAAAAGAAGATGACCACGAACACCGCGCAATATCGAAGTTCTAAATTGAAGTTTTATTTGAGTACATTATGCACACAAAAAAAAAACACAGAGTTTGTTTTGCAAGAGTAAATGGGCTTCTGCTAAAAACATAAAATGCTAAAAACATGTCCGCTACCGGACGGGATGAGTTATTTCAAGTTTGCCTTATTCCAGTCATGCTCTGCTGATGCTGGGGGGGGGGGGGGAGGGGCAGTTCAGGTCGTAGCAGCACTATGTCTGACGCTGTCAAATTACCGTCTCATTCACTGTCTCACCCCGAACGTAGAGTGGCGATAGAATCTGAGCCTTCTAGGGGCACTTCATGTTGCATGAGCAAAACTGACGTGCGGTGCTCCCGCTGGTTGTGGCTCCTGACTAGAGCGGATTTGTGTACTACCTCCTTATATACGTAGTTTCGGTCCCATAGGGTTGTGGAATCAAGGCTTGTTCTTTGGCATATGATTTCAATACATGAATGATGAAAGAATCAGAGGAAGGCAGACTGGCTGAAACGTAGTATCCATCGATGTGCATAGTAGGCAATATTATGCATTTTTAGCGCACCGGGCATCAGCAAGGAGCATAGCATTCCTAGAATGTTGGACGCACAAAATACCTTCAATTAATTGCTACATATTCGCATAATTATCGTAGTTTAGTCTGCTGCCTGCTGTTACATATTCGCATAATTATCGTAGTTTAGCCTGCTGCCTGCGGTTTCCTGTGCGGTATGCATCAAAGCAGTGCATCATTTAAAATGGAATATGCCGAACAGAGGCCATGATGATGATACCAATCACCCCACAAAGTAATGTCAGTGTAATTACTCGCTAGACAAACATCAGCCATAATGTAACGAATGTTCGAGGCACTGAAAAATGGTCCACTTTGGCTACTCTGAAATCATTCTGGTTAGATCAGATAAAGCGGTGAGCGACACCAAACCGGTTCTTGCACATACAATGCGTACGATGAAGATTTGCACTTAAACCAATACAAACCAGAGGTGTATCGGCACGGAAACTTAATTTCCCCTAAGAGAGGCACCGCAGCTTCGTGATATTTCAAAAATGTCGATACATCTGATTAACCTAATGTTTATAATGGCATTGAGGTGTCAGCCGTCTCATATTTGTCATATTTCTATGCACCAGATATCCGATGTATCGATATGCAATATGTCGACATCCGATGTGACGGTATCTGATATATCCGACATGCAATGTGTCAGATATGTGTCAGAGGTGTTACCCTCTGGTGTGGCAGTGCTGTAGGCCGACTGGATAGCCAATGTTACTATGTGGTGTAGCAGCGCTGTGACGCGGATCCATTGGGCGCTAGCCACCCCCCCCCCCCCCACACACTGAGCCTCGGGTCGCGCCCAGATCGCGCCCGCTAAGGGCGCCCGTAGGACGCGATTTTTTAAATCATACTCCACCCCCCCCCCCCCCTCCCAGGTCAACAACAATTTCGTGACGCTCCACCCCCCCCCCCCCCACCCGGTCAACAACATTTCGCTGACAGTGACCACTATATGTGGCGCCCCCTCCCTGACTGAAATGCTGGATCCGCGCCTGGGTTCCTCCATCGGGTCCCACTCCGCCGCAGTGAATGAGGTGAGGTGATCAGCATCAGGTCGGAGCTTCAGTGAGGTGAGGTGATCAGCATCAGGTCGCAGCTTCAGTGAGGTGAGGTGATCAGCATCAGGTCGCAGCTTCAGTGAGGTGAGGTGATCAGCATCAGGTCGCAGCTTCAGTGAGGTGAGGTGATCAGCATCAGGTCGCAGCTTCAGTGAGGTGAGGTGATCAGCATCAGGTCGCAGCTTCAGTGAGGTGAGGTGATCAGCATCAGGTCGCAGCTTCAGTGAGGTGAGGTGATCAGCATCAGGTCGCAGCTTCAGTGAGGTGAGGTGATCAGCATCAGGTCGCAGCTTCAGTGAGGTGAGGTGATCAGCATCAGGTCGCAGCTTCAGTGAGGTGAGGTGATCAGCATCAGGTCGGAGCTTCAGTGAGGTGAGGTGATCAGCATCAGGTCGCAGCTTCCGTGAGGTGAGGCGATCAGCATCAGGTCGGAGCTTCAGTGAGGTGAGGTGATCAGCATCAGGTCGCAGCTTCAGTGAGGTGAGGTGATCAGCATCAGGTCGCAGCTTCAGTGAGGTGAGGTGATCAGCATCAGGTCGGAGCTTCACAAAACACACACCCACCACTTCTCCATTAGCTGGCTCACCACGAGCACATTCACGGCTCCCGGCGGCCCGCCGGCGGTTCTGGCACGGTGTCTGTCCGGCGGTTCTGGCACGGTGTCTGTCCGGCGGTTCTGGCACGGTGTCTGTCCAGTGTCCGGTGTCCGGTGTCCGGTTATGTCCGGTGTCTGTCCGGCGGTTCTGTCCGGTGTCTGTCCTGGCTCGGTGTCTGTCCAGTGGCTGGGCTTTGATGGGAATTACTGTGGCTCGGGGTGCGCGGTATTTTAACAGAGCTGTATTGGTCTCTGCCAAGGTGTCTTCAGGCTCAAGCTACTTTTCCTGTACCAAACTGCAGTAAAATGTTCAAGTGGTGCATGACATGCAGGTATTCCAAACCTATACCAACTCCAAACCTATACCAACTCCAAACCTATACCAACTCCAAACCTATACCAACTCCAAACCCATACCAACTCCAAACCTATACCAACTCCAAACCTATACCAACTCCAAACCTATACCAACTCCAAACCTATACCAACTCCAAACCTATACCAACTCCAAACCTATACCAACTCCAAACCTATACCAACTCCAAACCTATACCAACTCCAAACCTATACCAACTCCAAACCTATACCAACTCCAAACCTATACCAACTCCAAACCTATACCAACTCCAAACCTATACCAATTCCAAACCTATACCAACTCCAAACCTATACCAACTCCAAACCTATACCAACTCCAAACCCATACCAACTCCAAACCTATACCAACTCCAAACCTACCAATAGGCGGTAACTCTGCCGCTCGGGTTTCGAGAGTGTGAATGTGCATTTATTTGCCATTTGCCGACTGCGAACCCACCCACTGTCATGCTGCATTGTATCACGCTGGCCACCGTCGCCTCCTCCAAACCTATACGGCGTCAGATGCGTCACCAGTGCGCCGGATATCGCCAGACGCCGGCCCGATAATCCGCCGACCATCAGCGGCAGGCGTTTGCGGCTAACCCGCCTGTTTACCGGTGACGACGATTGCGGCGCGGCGCGGTGACCATTGTGGCGCGGCGCGGCGGCCATCTGTGCGCGTCGGCGACGATTACGCGGCTTTCACGACGCGCCGTAATGGTGCTGTTTTGGCGAGGGTGCGCCACCGACGCCGCGCTCTTCTGCGGGGTGAAGGGGTTAGTAGCTGGGAGTGATCTGAATGATCGGCGAGGAGCGGAAAATCCGTGCATGGCGACGAGCGAGTTATTGCCACTACGGTTTATCATGAAGAATTGTGCGGCGTTTTGCTCCGATTCTCGTATGCGGAAGGAATCTCGCAAACAAAAAACAACATTTTGTTTGATAAAAAAATGAATTTAGACCATGAACTCCATGTAAATCAAACGC
>JAXIVJ010010965.1:0-5000 GCA_036785665.1 Chirona hameri | reverse complement strand
CCCCTGGCCAGCACGGAGGGGCCCCAGGGTAGGTCGGAGGGCCCCTTGAGCATGTCGGCAGGGCGACAAAGCAGCCAGCGCAGGCCGACCAGAAGAGTCGCTGGGCAGATCGGGGGGGGGGGGCTCCTGGGCAAGTCAGAGGGGCCCCTGGCCAGACCGAATGGGTGCCTGGGCCGGTCGGAAGACCCCTTGAACATGTCGGATGAGTTCCTAGCCAGACTGGAGGGGCCCCTGGGCAGGTGAGAGGGGCCCCTGAGCAGGGGCGGCGTATTGCGGGGGCAGGGTACCCAAAATACCCCCAGTCGAAAATCCTGGGGGGCATAAAGGCAATTTTTCCCCCTCCCCAGATTTTGGCCTGCTCAATCTGGGGGCAAAATGACCCTCCCCACCCCTCCCCAGGATTTTCAACTGGGGGGGGGGGGGGGGGATTTTAGGTACCCTGCGCCCCGCAATCCGCCGCCCCTACCCCTGAGCATGTCGGTAGGGCGACAAAGCAGCCAGTGCAGTCCCTGGCCAAGTCGGAAGGACCTCTGAACAGGCCGAATGGGCCCCTTGACACACATGAGGGGCTTCTTGGAAGGTCAGAGGAGTTCCTGGTGAGACCAGAAGGGTCAAAGCACGTGGAGATCACAGATGAAGATTAAATACAAAGAGGACTTACTCCACAATACAAATATTAAAAGCGGAGCTTTCGGGTATATTATAACACCCTTCGTCAGGGTGCTACAATATACCCGAAAGCTCCGATTTTAATTTGTCCTGTAGAGTAAGCCCTCTTTGTATTATATATATCACCCACTCCACATCATGTCTTTTCTCTTCGCGGATCCCAGATGAGTCCCTGAACAGGTCGGGAGGGCGTTGAAAAGGTCAGAGAAAAGGTCTTGCCCCTGGGCAGGTGAGGTCTAGACGATCTGAATTGAAGGTGAGGTCTAGACGATGGCGTTGAAAAGGTCTAGACGATCTGAATGGACCTTGGGCCTTTCAACAGTAAGAATACAGTTGTACAGGGAATCAAACTCAAAATTTTCGCGCCGGTTTGCGGTGCAATTTAACTGCAAATTCAATTATATGCGGGTTAGGAAAAAACTCGGCCCGTTTCTCGGCGCATTTATGTGTTATGTTGCTACTTTCCTATGTAATTGGGCAAAATAGTTCACTTTAGCACCTTTTTTACCGCACTTTTAAACGCACAATATAACAATTGTAGAGGTCCGCACCATACGCAATGCGACGCATTGATGAGAATGCATATCCAGGGCATAAGACTCAAAATGTTCGCGCCGCTCTGCGGCGCCATTTGTTTAAGAGTTCCAGGTCTTAAGCATAAACAATATTCCAAGTTGGTATAGCTGATTCCAAATTGGTGTCGCTCGTTCCAAAGTTGATATGGCAGTTTGCTAACTCCAGCTCCTAAATGTTGGTATGGCCCATGCCATACCTGTCATACTGCATTTTCCATCCTTGTAACGTGCCTTTTCATCCGTGTTTTTTTTTTGGGGGGGGGGGGCTTTCAACGCTTGGAAAGGGGGCCCTTTCAACGCTCGGGAAGGGGCCCTTTCGAGGCGCCGCCCGCCCCCCCCCCCCCCCCCCCCTGGACGAAATCCTGGTTACGTGCCTGTCCACGTGGCAGCGGCTGTTACGTGTCAAGCCAGGTAAAGCCAAGTCAAATCAAGTACTTATCATCTGTGTGTGTGTGTGTGTGTGTGTGTGTGTGTGTGTAGGGGGGAGGGGGGGTCGGTTGCCCTTTGAAGTCAATTTTTGTCATGCAATACCGATAGTCGTAATGTTAAAAATTCCCATAAGTGTGGGGGCGACCCCCACTAGGTAGCGACAACCCTGGAGCTTGCACATTGTCTGTTTATGTAGTAATGACGCGCACGGCGGCTGTAAAATGTGGTTGCTTGTACAGAATTGACCTCGGCTAACTTTACCATCGATCTGACCTGACGATATTGATGTTTCTAAGGGGGGGGGGCGAGTTATAGGTATAACGTAGCGTTCCGCTTGGGAATATCCTGAGTAGCACCTAAATAGGTAATACGAATTCGCTAAATTGCATTTTTTATTGCAAATTGCAAATCTTGGATTTTATATCGGTAACCCCATATCACTTCAATTCTGGGGACTCCCTATTATAAGGCAATGGGCACTTAAATTCGCCTCTATTGCCCCAATTGACTCAATTTCAATTTAAAGTTGCCAAAGGTTTCAAATGCCTCATTTTGACATGTTTGGCATGAAACTGATACTCAAGATGTTCCCATCGGCGATTCTTGCCAATTCAGGTGAAATAATTAGGTACTCCGTGGGCCTTGCAGGGTCACCTGAGATCATCTGTGGTCATCAGCACTAATTTGCCCCTAACCCTCGACAGAATGGAGCCTTCAAATGTCATCATTGGATTTATGGCGACAATGCCCGTGAGATGATATGCAATATACCCCATTTAGGTTATTTGGTGACCTTGACCTGAGGTCAGTTTTTATTAATAGTTGAAATAATAATGTCGGACTCAAATGTCAGGATGACATTTGAGTTCAAATGTCAAGATGGTCACCTCTATGGGGTTGCTGTGCATAACTTACGCAAATCTGTTTTTGTATTACGACTTACTTTCTATGGGCCAACCGGGACGGTAACCCGCACTTGTCCCCGGTCCGGGATGGATCGTGGCGACGTCCCGGTTGGCCAGGCGGGCTGCCCCGAAATAATAGGACATTGCAAGCAAGTGCTTTCAACTTACTCCTTGCCAACTAAGCTTCATTATAAAAAAAAAAAATCACAGGAATTACCTTCCTAATATCTGAATCCAGTATCCCGATAAATCATGTGCTGTGGCGCGGTGGTCAGTAGATAGCTACAACTAGCGTTTCGCGATCAAAGGGATAGGTGCTCTGATTTAAGCGTAAGCTTATGGAACAATCCTTTTGTTTTGATGGCAACGTGCACCAGGGTTGTGCTCGACTCAGATTTTTTAGACTGACTCGACTCTGACTCATTTACGAAGGGACTCTGACTCAACTCTGACTCAAGCGAGGAAATTATTTGTTTTGAGTCGACTCAGCTTTGACTCATTTGCTTTTACCCCTGATTCAACTCTGACTCAAGCGAGGGGGACAATTTGTTTGAGTCGACTCAACTTTGACTCATTTGCTTTTACCCCCGACTCAACTCTGACTCAAGCGGGATTTTGTTTTTGTTTAGTCGACTGAACTTTGACTCATGTGAAAATTGCTTGAGTCGACTCATTTTTGACCTCAAGTTCAACTAACTTAACGACTTCGATTCAAATGTATTTGACTTGCAAAAACTCATTAGAATATTATATCATATAGCTAAACACTTTTATTTTGATTTACTCTGGATCAAGGCACATAATGAATATTGCATTATCATAAATATCTACTGCATCCAGCTGCATTGTAAGCTATATTCAAATATATGTTCCTAATAACAATAATAATAATAATAATGATTATTATTATTATTTCGCACCAGCACAGCTACGTATTGTTTATGTTATTGATTTATGTGGGTTTGAAAAGCACTCTAGAACATTGTTTGGACCCTTTATTATTTAGTTGCTCCGATTGTTTTGCTTGTTATATCAGATGTGACTTTTACTTGTAAGAGGTTGAGTCGACTCAGCTTTGACTCAAGCAGCATCCAGGTGACTCAACATTGACTCAAGCGACATACATGCGACTTCACTCTGACTCAACTCAAACCCCTATTTTGATTAAGCGACTCGACTCTGACTCAAGTTGAGCCCTTATTTTGTTAAAGCGACTCAACTCTGACTCAAGGAGAGCCCCTATTTTTCTTAAACGACTCGACTCTGACTCAAGTTGATTTGAGTCAGAGTTGAGTCAAATCTGACTCACCGACTCTGAGTCGAGCACAACCCTGACGTGCACCAATGTGTCTATCCTGAATTTCACCTATTGTCAAGGCAAATAAATGTATGATGATGATGATGGTAATATTAGTAGATCCAAATTTGTTAAATATCATGGAGGATCCTGGTCAGTGGATAGGAATGATTTTGAATGGGGAAAGAGAGAATTTTCCCCTTTCTTCATGCAATACAATTTTAACAAATACCACTTCCCCTCTCATTTTTTTTAGTATCCCTGATCCTGGATTTTCTTAGAGCTCTATCTGAAGAGCTTGCCAAATTATAGGTAAAATTTTGGATACCTAATGCCAACATTCTTGATCGATCAAGTATTGTTTCCAAAGTTTAGTGAAATGTATTTGCTGGATCTTGTTATCTTTTCCAGGTATCTTGGCACAATCTCTTTATCTCTTATCACATATAAAATTAAATGAACACAATTATGTTTAAATATTCAATACTGGCATAACAACTGTGCCAATGTAAAATCATGTTGGATTCTGAAAAATAACATACAATTTGTGGCATACCCAGACCAAAATAGCCACAGCATCATGCATCTGTAGTTCTTGTGGTAAAATATTCAATACTGGCAAAAATACTGTGTCATGTAAAATCATGTTGGATAAAATTATTGCTCTCATATGGTCAGAACCAAAAATAATAATGGTGTTTTCTATCTTATTTGTGGAGTATTGAATGATGCTTTGATTCTATTACCTACTTCAAATACGCAAGACATCAATTGTCCAAAACTATTTTGCAGCACCCATTGAATCAGCAAGTGATGTCATCATGGATGAATATGGAAACATTATTATTGCATCCTTATAACAATAGGTACAACAAATATCAGTAGATGATGCAACGTTGCATGGTTCTCAGGGCCTATTTTAAGGGGAAAACCACTGGGGGGGGGGGCAAAAAGGTACCCCCATTTTTGGGATATCTTTTTGTGGCAAAAAGGTAGCCCCTATTTTTCCCTCCGCGAATTTGCGACGGTCACCTTATTTTGGTATTCGAGCTTACGAAATTCACTTTTCGAATTCACAAAAAAAAATTGAGGACATTTTTCCGAGAACAAAATATTTCTGGGGTT
>JAXIVJ010010964.1:0-45294 GCA_036785665.1 Chirona hameri | reverse complement strand
CCGATCAGTGACAGCGCCTCTCCGGCACATGACGGCGCCCTTCCGGGCAGTGACGGCGCCCCTCCGGCTAGTGACGGCGCCCCCTCCGGTCAGTGACAGCGCCCCTCCGGCCAGTGCCGGCACCCCTCCGGCTAGTGACGGCGCCCCTCCGACCAATGACGGCGCCCCTCCGGCCAGTGAAGGCGACCCTCCGGCCAGTGACGGCGCCCTCCGACCAGTGACGGCGCCCCCTCCGACCAGTGACGGCGCCCCCCTGCGGCTAGTGACGGCGCCCTCTCTGACCAGTGAGGGCTCCCCTCCGGCCAGTGAAGGCGCCCCTCCGGCCAGTGACGGCGCCACTCCGACCAGTGACGGCGCCCCTGCGGCCAGTGACGGCGCCCCTCCGGTCAGTGACGGGCACCCCTCCGGCCAGTGACGGCACCCATCCAGCTAGTGACGGCGCCCCTCCTACCAGTGACGGCGCCCCCTCCGGCAAGTGAAGGCGCCCCTCCGTCCTGTGATGGCGCCCCTCCGGCCAGTGACGGCGCCCATCCGGCAATTGAAAGCGCCCCTCCGACCAGTGACAGCGCTCCTCTTGCCAGTGACAGCGCCCCTCCGGCCAGTGATGGCGCCCCTCCGGCCAGTGACGGCGCCCCTCCGACCAGTGACGGCGCCCCTCCGACCAGTGACGGCGCCCCTCCGACCAGTGACGGCGCCCCTCCGACTAGTGACTGTCCCTCTCCGCCCGTGACGGCGCCCCTGGCCAGTGACGGCGCTCTTCCGGCTAATGACGGGGGGGGGGGGGGGGCGCCTCTCTTTCCTCACGGTACGGAAGGAAAGACGCCCTTCCCCCCCCCCCCCCCCTACACAATTTTCGCCAATATTAATTGTCCCTGTCGGTCGGGTGGCGCCCCTCAGGCCTCACGGCAATGACGACACTGCCAGGCACTCCTGGGAATCGGACAATTAGCACTCCTAGAAGTAATTGGCGACTTAGGAACAGCATAGGCACCACTAGAAGCAAATGCCGCCCCCATGGAGCAGAACAGACGCCCTGCCGGACACTAATAAGCAAATGCCGCCCCCACGGGGGTAAAACAGGCGCCCTCTAAATGGGATTTGTTTGCTCCCAGCTGTTATACAAGCATGTACTTTGTAGTATGAAACCAGTACAAGCTAACCATTGGTGAACAAAACACTCGCCCGACTTACTTAGAAAGCTTGTATTCAAACAAGGCATAAAACAAGGGATACCCTCTTTGGAATTGTGTCCTAACTACTACATGTGCAAACACATGACTTTTGCTTGACTTTTGCTTGTCACCGAACGAGTCAGCTACCACCTTGACCCTCGTTTTCGTAGATGTAAATGGTATCCGTACTAGGATACAGCTATCCACCATTACACAAGACTTGTCAATTGGTTTACAGTGTACGGCCTCTCGCCAGTGGCTACAACGGCGGGACGGGTGAAATAGGTAATCACGTACATACATACACACACACATTTGCACACGTACATTCACACACGATGTTGCTGCGGGTCGAGCATGTTGATGTTGATGTAATGTTGATGAAATCTTGGTGCCGGGTGTTGATGAGACTAATGTTAAGGAAAAAAGAGCTTACAACTACTAGAGTATCAATCAAACTGCTAACATATAATTATTAAACAAGCCAATTGATCTATTACTTTGTATTTTGGCAGCATAGGTGTCGATTTATAACCTTTTTTGGGTGGCTCCCCCATGTAAGTTCGGCCCCCCAAAGGTGCTCTAACCCCCCCCCCCCCCCCCGCCATGTTTTATGGCTACTCGCGGATCCAAGGAATCCAAGCAAAGGGTTAAAGTCCCCAAACCGCCTGAAATCGGTCGAAAAATTGCCCACATTTGATAATTTATAAGTAAAGCTAAGCAGCTTTTACGAAGGAAAGTTTATGTTTAATTCATCCCATTCATCCGACGAATAAATGTATTGCTGTGCATGCCATCATTTGGCCGACACGACCGTAATGAAAGGGTCTCTCGTAAACATGCCGACGTTCAGCGATATCAGCCCGATGCTTGGCGGCGGCCCGACGATAGGACGTCCGCCCGAATTTCGTGCGTTTCGTTTCCAAAGCAATATTCCACGTTGAGGTGATATGATAATTATGCGAAAGTAAAAAAACGTTCAAAACGCATGCCAATATTCCTATTATTCATGTCTAACCGTAGTATGTGAGATGAGTTGTGCAGTAACCGGCAACTTATAACCGTAACAACAAGGTAACAACTCCTACTTTGAGTTTCGGTGCACCGTTTTCCACCCCAATGGACAGGCACCGTTTTCCACCCCAATGGACAGGCACCGTTTTCCACCCCAATGGACAGGCACCGTTTTCCATCTCAATGGACAGGCACCGTTTTCCACCCCAATGGACAGGCACCGTATTCCACTCCCAATGGACAGCACCGGTTTTCCACCCCAATGGACAGGCACCGTTTTCCACCCCAATGGACAGGCACCGTTTTCCACCCCAATGGACAGGCACCGTTTTCCACCCCAATGGACAGGCACCGTTTTCCACCCCAATGGACAGGCACCGTTTTCCATCTCAATGGACAGGCACCGTTGTCCACCCCAATGGACAGGCACCGTTTTCCCACCCCAATGGACAGGCACCGTTTTCCACCCCAATGGACAGGCACCGTTTTCCACCCCAATGGACAAGCACCGTTTTCCACCCCAATGGACAGGCACCGTTTTCCATCCCAATGGACAGGCACCGTATTCCATCTCAATGGACAGGCACCGTTTTCCACCCCAATGGACAGGCACCGTTTTCCATCTCAATGGACAGGCACCGTTTTCCACCCCAATGGACAGGCACCGTTTTCCACCCCAATGGACAGGCACCGTGTTCCATCTCAATGGACAGGTACCGTTTTCCGACCCCAATGGACAGGCACCGTTTTCCCACCCAATGGACAGGCACCGTTTTCCATCCCAATGGACAGGCACCGTTTTCCATCCCAATGGACAGGCACCGTTTTCCATCCCAATGGACAGGCACCGTTTTCCATCCCAATGGACAGGCACCGTTTTCCATCCCAATGGACAGGCACCGTTTTCCACCCCAATGGACAGGTACCGTTTTCCCACCCCAATGGACAGGCACCGTTTTCCATCCCAATGTACAGGCACCGTCCCCCCCCCCCCCCAATGGACAGGCACCGTTTTCCACCCCAATGGACAGGCACCATTTTCCATCCCAATGGACAGGCACCGTTTTCCACCCCAATGAACAGGCACCGTTTTCCACCCCAATGGACAGACACCGTTTTCCAACCCCCCAATGGACAGGCACCGTTTTCCACCCCAATGGACAGGCACCGTTTTCCACCCCAATGGACAGGCACCGTTTTCCACCCCAATGGACAGGCACCGTTTTCCACCCCAATGGACAGACACCGTTTTCCACCCACCAATGGACAGGCACCGTTTTCCAATCCCAATGGGACAGGCACCCGTTTTCCACCCCCAATGGACAGGCACCGTTTTCCATCTCAAGAGATATTGCATGGGCTGGATCTGCACTGATTAAAATGACAAATTGATGAGTAATTCAGAATTGCACCGTCTATTTTATCTTCACCTAACGAAATAGTGAGTTGTAAATCAAACGTCTCACAAATGAGGACACTTCTACTATTGTTATTTCACAGTGTAATGGTCAATGGATATGATGGCTTACATTGAGCATTTGGCCCCACTGGCGCATCCAGAACGTCCAAAAACATGGGTTTGAAGGGCTGTCTCAAAACTCGCCTGACTTCGCTTGCTTTTGCAATTAACCCGCGTCGTGTCGCGGGTGGGCCGTTTGAGGGGGCCGCGTCGTGTCGCGCGGGTGGGCCGTTTGAGGGGGCCGCGTCGTTGTCGCGGGTGGGCCGTTTGAGGTGGCCGCGTCGTGTCGCGGGTGGGGCCGTTTGAGGGGGCCGCGTCGTGTCGCGGGTGGGCCGTTTGAGGGGGCTGGGTTGGGACGCCCCCCCCATTTTTGTCTTTCTCGCGAATAGCATGACAAGTGCGGCGTGCAGCGCCACCGTTTCTGGCGCAGCTGTTTGGGCATGAATTACGCACCTTGAATAATAATACAATGACTTCGGCTCCTCTCCGGTGAGGTCACCAGGTCACGTCGAGTGGTCCCACCCCAAAGAAGTTTGTGGTCGAGCCACAGCATAGTGTTTGGCCGAGCGATGTAGAACTTAAAGGATTTAATTAGGCCATAAGTACCTACAATTCTGCTATCTCGGATTTCTTATATCGGTGAACAGAGGTCAGGTCGATCTCGTGACCTCCGCAATATAAGTAAACGGGAAATATGAAAATGAAAACGGGAAATATGAAAAATACTCTTAGGAGAACACACATTAGATCGGTCTAGTTGTTTCACTAACATGTTATTATAGCTCACTCGTGATGACCCAAGCGCAATTTTTCTTAGTGACGCCCCCCCCTTCCTCCCCAAGGTCAGCTGGGGTCATCTGAGGTCACCAGCACTTTCTGCCAATAACTCGTAATGGAATAAATGAGACTGACAGTGACACCACTGTGTTTATCTCGTCGTGACGCTTCGGAAAATGTGTAACATGACATACCTGGACTACCGCATGCCCTGGGAGGACCTTGACCTAAGGTTAAATTTTGTATTTGACCTAACCCGATCATCATGGACATGGTTCGAAGTGCATGCCGAGAAGAACACGATAACGGCAAAACTTTTGCTTCTAGTCTTTGCCTATCTTTTGTCTATATTTATCTTGTCTATATTTATCAGATAAAAGTTATGTATTCAAAACTTCTTGACAACAACAGAGGTGAACTTTGGAGCCTATACTATTAACCTGATCTAAAAATGGAGTACGCCCAAGCAATGACATATTTGAGTTTTCTTTTGCTTTTTCAGCTTGTTCCTAGCTATCGCAGTATCCGAGATATTTTGGGGTTTCTGGAGGAAATTCCTAGAACTTGCAATTTTGACATTTGATGACCTCTGGAGGTAACCTCAATAGTGACCTGAATAAAAAATAACCGTAACAATTTCAACATTATTTTTGAAGACATAACTAACGGTATTTGTTGCTTTCGCATAATCCGCTTGGGAACCGAGTTCGAGGGCGGCGTTCAAATGCTTCCCCTGGCACGGCTAAGGTGGGAACCGAGTTCGAGGGCGGCGTTCAGATGCTTCCCCTGGCACGGCTAAGGTGGGAACCGAGTTCGAGGGCGGCGTTCAGATGCTTCCCCTGGCACGGCTAAGGTGGGAACCGAGTTCGAGGGCGGCGTTCAGATGCTTCCCCTGGCACGGCTAAGGTGGGAACCGAGTTCGAGGGCGGCGTTCAGATGCTTCCCCTGGCACGGCTAAGGTGGGAACCGAGTTCGAGGGCGTCGTTCAGATGCTTCCCCTGGCACGGCTAAGGTGGGAACCGAGTTCGAGGGCGGCGTTCAGATGCTTCCCCTGGCACGGCTAAGGTGGCGCCGAGTACCGACAGGGTGCGGGTTTAGAACTGCTTTTAAAACAAACCATCCCTTGTATAAAATGCTTAGATCTTCCTATAAAATCAGGAAATGTGTTAACCCTCGCCCTGGTGTGTGTGTGTGGGGGGGAGATTTTGACCCCCCCCCCTCCTGAGGATTTTCAGGAATAACGGGGAAACGGCGACGCGCAGCGCCACCAAATTCGATAGAGCTATTTGGGCATCGATTATCCACATTTTCTGAAAGTGTTGACTTCAGGTCATTTCAGGTCAGGTCACCAGATCACGTCAAGTGACCTTACCTCCAAAAATATTTGTGGTCGTGCCACAGCCACAGTCTTTGTCCAAAATATTTTAAACTTGCAGGATTTCATAAGGTCATAAGAACCTACAATTATTTTATCTCGGATTTGTGTATCGGTGACCTAAGGTTAGGCCAATTTCCTGACCTCATCATTATAAGTGAATGTGAAAATATACAAATGCTTCCTATTCATAGAATATGGATTGGAGTAGGCCAATTATTTCAGAAACATGTTATTTTAGCTAATTCTTGATTACCCAGGTGCAATTGTTGCTCATTAACCTCTGCAAGGTCATCTGAGGTCATCAGCACTGTTTTGCTAATCACTCTTGATAGAATACAAATATAGACATGCGGATAACACCACTGTGTGTGTGTCGTCGATTCGTGTCGCCCAATATACAACATGACCTACCTGGGTCACAAAATGACCTTGACCTGTGGTCAAATTTTCAAGTTGACCTAACCAGGTCACCAGGGGCGCAGCCAGGGGGGGGGGGGGCAAGGGGGCAATTGCCCCCCCCCCCCTTACGGGTCACAGGGGGCCCCGCCGAGATTGGCCCAGACCCATTTGCATTAGCTAAATGGCTTTCAAAAAGTCACAGAGGAGCCCTCAAACCAGGAAAGGGTCACTCTGGTGCATGTCAAGGGCCCTCAGAGACACTGAAAGGCTTTCGAAGCCGCCCAGGGGGCCTCTTGGGCATGTCCAGGGGCTCATTGAGCTCACCGATGGGCCCAAAAACTGTCCAGGGGCCTCTCGAGCATGTCCAGGGGCCCCATTGAGCCCACGTAAGGGCGCACAAACATGCCCAGGAACTTTTAGAGCATTCCCTGGGGCCCATTGAGCCCACTTAGGGGCCCCCAAAACCGGCCCAGGGGCCTCTAGAGCATGTCCACTTGTCCAGGGTCCAATTGAGCCCACCTACGGCCAAACAAACCTGCCCAGTGGCCTCTCGAGCATGTTCATGGGCCCATTGAGTATGTTCAGGGGCCTCTCGAGCCTGGCCAGGGGCCCATTATAGTCTGTTTGGGGCCTCTTGAACCTGCCCAGGGGCCCATTATAGTTTTCCCAGAGGCCCGTCGAGTCTGTTCAGGGGCCTCTCGAACCTGCCCAGGGCCATTAGAGCCTGCCCAGAGGCCTCTCGAGCTTGCCCAGGGGCCCATTGAGTCTGTTCAGGGGCCTCTCGAACCTGCCCAGGGGCCTCTCGAGCTTGCCCAGGTGCCCATTGAGTCTGTTCAAGGGCCTCTTGAACCTGCCTAGGGGCCATTAGAGTCTGTTCAGGGGCCTCTCGAGCTTTCCCAATGGTCCATTGATCCTGTTCAGGGGCCTATCGAACCTGCCCAGGGGCTATTCAAGTCTGATCAGGGGCCTCTCGGCTTGCCAAGGGGCATTGAGTCTGTTCAGGGCCCTCTCGAGCTTATCCAGAGGGCCATTGAGTCTGTGAACGGGGCCCTCGAGCCTGCCCAGGGGTTGCTAACCGTCGCCTGGAGCGCCTACTCTAGCTGGAGCGCCTGCTAGCCGTGGTCGGCGCAGTCATAATGAGCGGTAATGTGCTGTACTCTGACCCACCTGGTGCAATGTTTTCTTGGGTTTAAAAATGGTAATTTGATATGCTGATGCGTTTTTGAATTGGGGGAGGGGGGCGGTGGTAGTACAAAACAATTTAGCAATTTTCATCTCAGGAGAGTGTGTGCTTCAATATTTGTTTGCCAGGGGCGTCGCCGACGGGAGGGTCGGGGGGAGGTCTGGGCAAACTCCCCACACTTTTAGAAGGTGGGGGAGGAGGGGGGGTCGATCCCCCACCTTTTGCGGGAAAAATTAACAATTTATCGTACAAATTGCCTTTGCAGTGCAGTCAAAAACTGGAAAATTTCGCGCCGCTTCGCGGCATGACATAAGTTTCGCAATTGCTTATACAAATTTGTAAAATGGGAGAGAAAAAAATCATTAAGTGTCTGGCAGAGGCTCTCCTTGGCGGTAATTGCTGACCCCAGGGCCCATTCCCTCCATAAAATATTCACTTTTAAGTTTCAAGCAGGCTACATGTTTAGCTAGTTTGCCGAGTTCCGAAAAAGGCGACACGAACGCAAATACGAGGAGATCGGCACCCGGAAGCTGCTCCAGCGGTGCACAATTTGCTGGACCGAAGAGCTAATTTTTTTTTTTTTTAAATAATTTTTTTAATTTTTTTCATAATATATTTTCCATTTTCTGTTCACTCAAATATCACACAAACAACAGTAACTCTCCACCGTTAAAGCCTCATCACACATAATGGTTTCCTTCAACGTGCGATGCACCGCCAATACATCGCTACATCGTTCGTCGGTCACACTCTGCTACATATAAACAAAGGCCACATCAAAACCTCTACACACCGCCAACAATGCAACAACAAGTTGCACACAACAATAAAACAAGAGCCCGTATTACCACAAATACAGTGCAGCGATCATTATAGTACGCGTCAGGCGCTCATAGGCGACCCCCGCCCGCGCCGCCTCGCGTTTTTCAGCGGCTCCCGTTCGCGAAGCGGCGCCCCCTCGCCACCGACCGGGCGTGCGAGCCGTCGGCCAGCGGGGCCGGCGCCCCACACGCCCGACCGGCCGACCGGCCCCGCAGCTCATGCTGAGGGCCGGTCCCGGGTTAGCCCGGATAGGGAAAGGGCGGGGGCCTATCCTATTCTTTACATCCTTTTCACATTTCCACGTAATACCAGTGCAATCATCATGCCCCGCCGTGTTCTGACATCAACATCATAGATCAAGACTTCCTGCATCAGTAATGAAAGCCGCCCACCTTTCTCTAAACCTATCCATCTTACGTTTTTGAAATGCTGCTGTTTTATCCATGTTAAATGTGTTTATTAAGAACGGTAGAAACAAGGTGACATTGATTATTCCCTCTCGGGCACGCTGCCTTGTTATAAATTGTTTTGCGACTAAAATTATTAAGTTAACTACTTGAGGGTATCTCATGCCGCCAAATATAACATTATAGCATGTTAGCATAATTCGACTTCTTGTTGGCAATTTAGCATTCAGTACACGCGTCAGCTCGCCCCAGAAAGTTTTAACCTCTGCACATTCAAAGAAACAATGCTCCAAAGTTTCAACTTCACCGCAGTTGTCACAGTATGGATCATCAACAACATTTCTTATGCACAGAAATCTCCTTGTAGGGAAATACCTGTGCAAAATTATAAATTGCAGGCTTTGGAGCCTTGTAGATTTTGTTACTTGAAACGGAATCAAGTAAGTTTTTCGCCAGTTGTCTCCAAAATTAACACCATCTGCTTCCCAACGCTTCTGCGCGGTTGGAACAATATCTGGTATATAACATGAATAGAAGAAAATCGATTTTACTAAGCTAATTGGAACTTTTTTTATTCTTTATCGTGACCTCAAGCTCTTTAGCACGCTCTACTATTGTTAGTGGTTCGCTGTTCACTAGCATCTGTCTCCAGTGTGCTGGTATAGCCCGCCTCCATCCCATGTAAACTAAAGAATTTATATGTAAAGTAGGATATCGTGCCAAAAATGACTCATAACTTAATAAGTTACCTTTCTCATCCGCAAATTCGTCGATCAGCTTGACACCTCTACGAGAAAGTGATCCATTGGCTAGCGATTTGTGATCGACTTGAACAGCTAAGTTGTGCCAGATAAGTTGCCGGCGAACCTCTTTCCCGCAAGCTGGCTGTTGCGTAAGATTCAATGCTTTAAAGAACACTAACATCTCCTCATAGAAATCTGGGATTCGTCTACTCTTGATCCACGCGATGTCAATACTTATGTGAACAAGGTCACACATATTTGACTGAATTCTCTTCTGAAAAGTTTTGACAAATGTCGCCTCTTGTAACCGTATTATTCAGCCAATCCAAGCAATTCTATTAGATGCGTTTATCAAAACCAGGTCTGGAACCTTCAATCCTCCCTTTTCAACCTGCATACTGAGGGTGTCCTTAACCACCTTGGGAGGTCGGCCTCTCCATATAAATTTAATTATGCTACTCTGTATCCTAGTCAAATACCTCTTATCAATTCTCGTTGCTGTCATTAGGTACATTTGAGATACGATCAGTGATTTGACGGCCGTTATTCTGCCTTGTATTGTGAAATGCAGTTGTGACCATTGGTCCAGCGTTCGTTTCATTTTCACTTCGACAGATTCTAAGTTGGCGGGGTTGCAGTCAACTGTTGCACTAAAAGTGACTCCGAGAATTTTAATCTTATCTACTGGATCCTTTCCGTACACACGATTTTGACAATATCGGCTTCTCCCAAGCCACATAAAGTCACATTTGTCCATATTGAGCTCTAATCCTGAATCTGCCCCAAACTCCTTCACGATAGAGATTACATTATCTGCAGAACTTATATCTTTAACAAACAAGGTGGTGTCGTCACAATATTGCGACACTTTAAAGATGTTGTGTGACACTTCTATTCCCCGCACTGTATTTGTCTCACGTACTTTAATTGCCAGAATTTCAACAACGAGCGCGAACAGGAGGGCTGAAGCAGAACACCCTTGTTGGAGGCCTCGCGAAGGGTTAAACCACTGTGAGGTGTGTCCATTGTTGATTATTGCAATCTCTGTTCTATTATGTAGCAGTTGCACCCAGCTTATGAAATTACCCTCAAAATTAAACTCCCGTAGTACATCATAAACAAAATTTAGCTCGACACTATTAAACGCATTTTTAAAATCTAGGGCCATCAGTATTCCATCTAATTGATCAACCTCGCAATATTGTATTACATCCGATATTGTCCTAATATTAGTTCCAATATATCTACCTTTAATAGACCCAGTTTGATCTGGCGCTACAATTTTATGGATAACCACCATTATCCTATTTGAAATAACCTTAGCTACAATCTTATAGATGATGTCCAATAAACAAATAGCGCGTTTATTTGTAATAATATGCTGATCTCCTTTCTTGGGAATCAGTGTAATCACACCTCTGCGCTGTGTGATAAAGAAATGTCCGACTTCCCTAGCTTGATTAATATACCCTACCACCATATCTCCTAATTCATTCCAAAAGAAAAGGAAAAATTCCTTCGAGTATCCTGACACTGACGCAGCTTTATTGTTGAGCATCCCTTTTAGAGCGAGCTCACACTCTCCATTAGTTATTGGACCATCGCATGACGCTTTACCAACTTCGTCCAGCCTCGGACACACCGACGGTCTCAAAAAGTCATTTGCGAGATTCACTCTGCGAGTATCTGTGCTCTTTGATGTATAAATATTCTGAAAATGATTCGTAAGTATTCCAGAATTGCTTTGGGTCCCGTTACAAATTGACCGCTCGTTTTTTGTAACGCACTAATATGTTTTTTACTGCTCCTAATTGTATTCATTTTGAGGAAATATTTTGTGGGCTTCTCTCCCTCTTCAATCCAACGCGCACCTGAAAATAACATAGCTAATCTGCCCTTTTCTTCTTCCTCTAGGTCTATCCTCGTTTGCAATTCCCTGTATCTGTTAACTGTTTCATCAGAAGGATTTCGGCACATCTCCTGTTCACATACATCTAACATATCGGTTAATTTTTTCAGCCGTTCCCTCTTTTCCCTTGCCTTTTGCTTTGATATTTTAATACTTTGGACCCTTATGTTACTTGTTAACATCTCTATCTTTAACCCTAAATCTTGTACATCGGCGTACACATCCTGATTAGTTTTGGCCTTCTCTATCTCTGTCCGGGCCTCCCGCACAAACGTTTCATCTTCCAGCAATGAGTTATTAAAACGCCATAGCCCTGGCCCCTTATCGCTGGTATTTACAGTTATTTCGAAGTTAAGTATACTATGGTCGCTAAGGACACTCGTTGTTATTTCGATTCGTTTCAATATATGATTCTTTATTAAATTTTCACTTGCAAACATATAGTCTATTCGTGACTGTCGTAAAGGGTTTAAACGCCGCCATGTATATCGCTTGCTCGTCCTGTTACGATCACGCCAGACATCAATTAAATCCATATCGTTTAACGTGTCAGTGAGTATTTTGGCGGCCTGAGATGGTCTGAACCTACATTTATACACATCAAGGTTTGATAAATGCAAATTGAAATCCCCTGCCAGGATAATATTACAACATAATTCATTGGGCGTCAAATTACTGAGCTTATTTCTCAACATTTCAAAGTAGGACACTTGCTCCTGCCCATGACCTTGAGTAGGAGCATAAACCGCGAACAGAACTATTCTGAACTGACGATATTCCACAGCTAGGATAATCAATCGCCCATTTCCAGCGTCGTGCAAAACCTTCACATTGCACACCCCAAGCAACGACCTAGGCACCAACACAGCTACACCACACTCGCTGGTGGTCGGCCCATGTTCGAACACAATTGTTGAACCCCACTCAGCCTGCCAATATGGGCTGTCATGAGGGGCCGAATGAGTTTCTTGGAGTACCACTATGTGATGAGGATACTGCTGGTGTGAAAACCTGAATACCGTTCGTCTTTTTACGCTTTTTCGCAGCCCCCTTACGTTAAACGTGACAATCCCTATGTCAGTCATGTGCTACAATTGATAATTTAGCAAATAAACACGCTGCGTGTTGACTTGATGATGCGAGCACAAATCGGAGAACATTTGTAACGTACACAACCCAAAACTAAATCCACGTCTCTTATAAGCATCAGTGTTAAGCACCGCGGGCTATCCACAGCCGACTTCAACGCCATCTATTTGACTGCTACAGCGCCACCTATCTAAATTAGAAACGCCTTCTGGCACCTGCTGCTTCGCGAAGCCCGGCGGACGATTCAAATTAACTACTACAAACGCACAACACATCATTCCTAACACAAACATAATCTACCTTTACCCATGAGAGCCTCGGTGGTCCCGGGGCTGCCAGCTGGTCTCGCACAGACGGGCAAATCATGACGTGGGCATAATAAAGGACATATGATGTACAACACGTAAGGTACGCCTTAGGACAGTCTTACTGACGTAAAACATATTGTATCTTTTCCATGGATTCAACACGTATTTTACGACCGAACTGTATGGTTTTACAAAATACTTCACCGTTTTTTTTTGTGAAAACTGTGTACAACCTTTGCGCTCGTTTCTCCGCGAGGAGAGCTTGAAAGATCTCCTGCTTACGCCGCGTCAGGTTCTCGCTTACATACAGCTGTTGAGTCGTTGCTGCTCGCTCGTTGCCCGCAGATGTAGCCGGGCCGCCCGTGTCGTGTCCGGGGCCCGTCCCTCCTCCAGGTGCCGGCACGACACCCGCAGTGCTCGCGCCGCCCGCGGAAGTCGAGGCGGGCGCGTCGCTCAGCGCGCCCGGGCCGCCCGCAGCTGTCGAGACGGTTGCGGACTCACCGGCGCGCCGGGCGGTTAGACGGTTTCCGAAACGGTTCTCGTACAGCTTATCGCGCACCGAACCTTTTCCAGATTTACGGAACCGACACACGATGCGCTTTCCCCTCGAGACACGAAAACACTCCTCGATGTCATCTCCGGCTACCGGCACGTCTGGCAGGCAGCGCGTCAGCATCATCACGGTCGTGGCCGTCACGTCTTCCGTCCAGGCCTGCTCCGGCGGTGCCGGAACAGCTGAGCCTGAGAAGATGAGGTCTCGCTTTTTGTGTTCGCTGCTGATCTTGTCCATTTCCTCCTCTAGTTCTACCACGCGGGATTCTATGTTGTGCAGACGGTTTTCGATGTCTTCGATGTAGTTATCTCGTTGTTCGACGTGCTTCTCCAGGTCTCGAATGCGGGTATTCATTCTGCCGATTTCCTCTCTCAGCGCCGCGAACTCTGAAGCTATGTCGCCTCGAATCTGCTGAGTCATGCTCTGCATTACCGAGCGGAGGGTCAGCTCAGTGAGCGGCTGATCAGCAGCGACGTCAGCCGCGCTCGAGGCTGAAGACACGGAGCCTTGTAGAGAGTCTCTTCTTGGCCTCTTCGTCGGACTTGCACTTCGGGTGCCGTCGCTACGGCGTCCATCCAGCCGCTCGATCATGTCCTTGACGGAGCTCTGGTTACCTGCCGTGAGGCCGGCGCTGGCGCCGCCCCTGCCACTGCCCGTGGCGCGGTCGCGGCCCGGCTCGGGTCGGGCAGCCTGAGCCGGGCGGGGACGAGCCGACCGGGGCTGCTCAGCTGATTGCGACAGATGTGTCCGGGCCTTTGGAGTCGCCCGCGCTCCTGCTTTGCCTTTGCTGGGCATAGTTGTCGTCGATGTACGTCGCACGACGACACCAGCCGGTGACGTCGAACACTTAGGCAGAATGTCACATATGGCTTCTGACTCACGCTGCCCCACTGCCGGTGCGACGGAAATCACACTCACTGATTTCCGGTCATGACTAATAACCGTGGTAATAAACGCGTGCTCGCCTGCAACACCACCGCTGCACTACTACCACCACGTACACTGTTTCGGCTGTAGCACGGCTCTCGTCACAACTGCGCGCTCACTATGGCCGCATGACTCCGCTCAAGCCGGTCAAATCGCTGACCTGTCGCGGAGCGCCGACCCGCGCGTGCGCACCGGCCGGCGACCGGGGGCGAACTGGCCGAAGAGCTAATAGTGGAAACAGGCCAGGACCATCTCATCAAGCCATCTCACCTCACGGTCTGGTTCCAATATTAACATTTCGTTTTCCAGGACGTAAAATTAAAATTTTCACGCCGCTTCGCGGCGTCACATCGGTAGTCATCGTCATAACGAAGTCATAGTCATCATCATCGGTTCGTCGTAACGCTGAATTGAATGAATCGCATTTTTAGCTTATTATCCGAGCTACAAGGCCCACCGTCTATATTTCTGGGTTTTATCAGGCAAAACCGTAAAAATTTGGCGCCGCTTCGCGGCGCTAACAAACAAGTACATACCTACCTACTATAACATGAAAATCCACATAATAAATGTTGCAAAGGCTTAAATACACATATCAAAATGGGGGTACATTTTTCGTCATTACAGCCGCCCCCACACTCAAAAGCCGACCCCACCTGTTGTCAGCTAAGATATGTTTTATCTCCTGTACGTAACAATACAAATTAGTAATGCGCTCAGTACAATGCCTACCGAGGGTCCTGGTTCAATCCAGCTCATCAAAAGTAGACGAAGAAAAATTGTTAAAAAGGGGCCTCACAAAATAAAGTGGCCGAAATCCGTAGAGTTTTTCATATCCAGGGGTATTTTTTGGGGGTGGGGGGCCTCTCCCAGGGGCTTGCCCCCCCCTTTCTGAAGGTCTGGCTGCGCCCCTGGTGGGGGGCCTCTCCCAGGGGCTTGCCCCCCCCCCTTTCTGAAGGTCTGGCTGCGCCCCTGCAGGTCACCATTAATATGGTTCAAAGCACCTTGACAAGACACACACGATGGCGTCAAAATTATTGCTTGATCTTTTTTAGGTAACAGATTATTTGCAAAAAAAACAGTGTTGCCCAAAAATAGCCTTTTTGACCTTTGATGACCTCTGGAGTCTAAACTATTGACCTGAACTCAAATTTGAGGACACAATGGCGATTGCATTTGTTTGCAATAGCTTTCGATTGTTTTTTTCTCTCGTTTTTTCCTAGCTACCATAGTTCCCGAGATATTTGGGGGTGTTCGAAGCGAAGTCTTAAACCTAGAAAATGTTACCTTTGATGACCTCTGGTGACCTCAATATTGATCTGTGTCAAAAATACCCGAAGTAACTTCGAATGCCCATGTCAAGAGCTTTCGAACGCCTTTTCCGTGTCTTTCTAGCCCCTTTATGTTTTTAGTTATGGGGCAATTTTGACCCCCCCTCCCTCCCCCCACTAGGGCGAAGGTGGCTCAGAGGGCTACCAGGGCGCGGGTTAATATTCGGCTGATTTCAGTCGTTTTCTTAAAGCTATGGCCCTGATGGCCCCCTTCAATCCATTCCTGTTCGGCCCCAATCGTTTTCAAAAATCGACATGTTCATGTTCATGTTCATGTTCATGTATTATTTCGGGACACATCCACAGTACTGTGGCTATTCTGAGCTCACGTCACTTAGATAAAACAGATGGCTTAAAAAAGAGGCGTAAAAGCAGCCACACCACAGACACACTCCACACTATTCACGGCGTCACCTCGTCAGTTGTCTCTTGGAGAAGCAACTGCTTGAGCTTCTGTTTAAAAGCATGACGGGTCAAGGCCCTTTATCTCAGATGGCAACCGATTGTACAATGGGCTACAGTGAGCCAGTCGCCTTTTGCCAGAACAAGTCTTCGCCCGTGGGTGACACAACAGGCCCGTTTGTCGGGTATGATACGGCGTCACGACATAGGTAAACCTAGCGGCGATATCTGGTGGAAGACCGGTGTCCAGAGCAGTTTTAGCTAGGCACAGTCGGTGGTAGCTAACCAGCTGTTCTGCTCGCAGCCAACTTCAGTTGTCTGAGCACATCACTGATATGATCGTACTTACGCCTACCACTAATCACGCGCGCACAGAAATTTAGCAACTTTTGAATACGGTGGAGCTGGGTCTTACCACAGGTACCATTATGGCAACACAGTAGCGAATCGAACTGACAACAAATGCATTCACAACATGAGCTACTGTAAAGTAAGGCAGGACATGTTTGGAGTGTAATAGCGAAACGAGCACTCCAGTGCATTTGGCGACCAACTGATTGATATGCTGAGTGAAAAACGACACCGTCTTCTTTGTAAGCAAAACACGTTTCGTAGTTACACTTCATCAGCTAGTCACTCTAATTACCTTCATTGTGGGGAAAAGTGACGTGGCGGTCGTTTTTATCGATATCGAAACGAAAAGTGGGCAAAAGCAATATAAGTGAAGTTCAACTAAAGGCACTCAAGATGTGAATTATATCACTGCCAAACGTCAAAGCAATAGCTGGTTAACCCACGCCTTGCCGGGGGAGGGGTGTTTCAGGGCCTATTTTAAGGGAAAACCACTCGGGGAGAGGTCCCCCATTTTTGGGGGTCATCTTTTTGTGGCACAAAGGTACCCCATTTTTTCCCTCCACGGATTTGGGCCGGTCACCTTATTTTGGTATTCGAGCTTAAGAAATTCACTTTTCGAATTCACATAAATTTATTTTGTGGACATTTTTCCGAAAGAAAAAAATTGGGTCAAAAACTCCCCAAAAACACAAATCCGAGATAGCTATTTAGAAGAGAATGTAATTTCCTTTCTCGTGACATTTTTTAAAATTTCTAATGTTCTTTGAAACTCTATTTTTTACGATTTTTCAAACATTTATTGTTTTTCCACCCAAAATGGCATGACATGACGTCATTAAAACGTTATTATCTCCCAAAATACTGCATTAATTTAATTACAATTTGGTGAGAAGATCTATCACAATTTCAAACTTATTGAGAAATCCGGGAGGGGCAGATTCTGCCCCCTCCCTCCCAGCGGAGTGTGTGTCACTGGACACCTGATGCTTGAATTGCATCAGGTGCGCTGTTTTGTCTATCATTGAAAGCAAGGGATACATACAAACTTCAAATTAAATCACTTGAGAGAAGAAAAAACTTCCGTTTTCATGAAGTTTTCTCCTATGATCATTGTTTTTCACGTTCAGTGCAGGGAACGCGCAGGAGCAGGGGCATACTTGTATGGCATGCCCCCCACACACAGATTCCTGTGGGGGGAGGCATTTGCCCCTGATGTCCGCTCCCTGAATCCGCCAGTGGGGGCGGATACCCTCCCCCTTAGGTTTTTTGGAAATAGCGGAAGACACCATTTCGCGCCGCCATTTCTGGTACAACTGCTTGCCTATCAATTGCCCAAATCCTGTGAATTTGTTTACCTCGGGTCTCCTCAGGTCACGTCACTAAGTCCCACCTAGTGATCCCACCTCCCAAAAAAATGTAAGGTCGTCCCGCAGCCACATTGTTTGACCGATCAGTTAGATACTCACAGGATTTAATCAGGTCATACACACCTACAATTCTGATATTTCGGATGATTGTGACATCGGTGACCTAAGGTGAAGTGTATTTTCTGACCTCCCAATTATAAGCCATTGGGGAAACATGAAAATGCATATAAATCCACAGGAAATGGCTAAATTTCTCCAATTTTCACCAGAGTCTTTTGCAAAATACAAAGATCCAGTGGCGGATCTACGATTCGGCAAAATGAGCACTTGCCCCCCCCCCCCCCCCACTAAAAAAAACGCATGAAATCGGCGCAAAATAGGCACATTTCCTGATATAGAAGAAAATCTAAGCAACTTTGTAAGTTAGCTTTAACCCGCGAGTCACTGGGGGGCTTTTTTTAGCCCCCCTTTAGGAATATTAGGAATATCTCAACAACTAATGCGGATATCGACGCCAAACTTTCAGTACCTTTCTGGGCATCCTTTTTACACTTTTTGAGATAACAAATTAACAATTTTGTCAGACATTTTTCGAGATATAGTGAATTTAGTGACGTCACTAAACACGATTTTGACACCAAAATCAGCTAAACTTTGCCAGGCCGTACAAATGCCGCATTTGAAGCAAAATGCAATCGAAAAACAATAAGAGGTAGAAAATTGCAAGGGCTACAAACCAGCTATCTCAAAATGTCGAACATTTTGGTTTTTGAACCCAAAAATTTCAAACAAATGTTTTTTTGTTGAAAAAATGCCCACAAAATCAAATTTGTCAAATATATGCAAAAACGGAATATATGTCAGATACCGACATATGGGCAACTACCATACCAAATTTCAAAATGATATCATCTTTTTTGACTGACATGGCATATAAAGTATGGGTAAATCATGACGTCATATTTTGGAATTGCGTTTTTTGGCTTATATTGACCAGATACAGACAAATAAATGCCAGCACTGTATTGTTTGGATAAAACTGATATAGGAACATTCTATTTTTCATTTCGATTTATTAATTTCAAATTTTGACCTTCAGTGAATTTTCAAAAAAAAAACTTGACCTGAATTTGACACTAACTTCACGTAAATGAAGTCATATGGTAATATGACTATCACTATCAAATTCTATGCGTAAAAGCATCCATAAAACATGTGCTGCATGACTTTCGTAGATATTTTCTGTGTAGTGACCTTTTGTGATCTTTTCAACAATCTCACTTTAGCTCATGTGGGATAAGTATCATACCTTTGACAGCACTTTGGGTGATTATAGGCGCAATCGAAGGCCATGAATGGCAAGTACTGTCCATAAACTCAAATACCTCGATTTTGACGTTTGACTTGACCGTGACTTGACATGTGACCTTAATTTGACATTTTTAAGTTTGCGTTAGGTTTGTCTCATTGAGGCGCTTTCGAATGCCGCCTTGCGCGTCCCGCTGCGATCATTGGTTCTGAAGATACCAGGGGGGGGGGGCTAAAAAAAACACCTTCCCCCCATCCCCCCAGTGAGTCGTGTTACAGAATATACCCCAGTGACTGCCGGGTTAAATCAGCTATTAATGCATAAGCAAGCAAAATCCGATGCGTTTTCAGAATTGTGTGATACTTTCCGGAATTTCCCCCCCCCCCAAAAAAAAACACCCGTTCTGGATCCACCAATGCAAAATCCATGTTGTATTTTTATCCTGTGACCTCCACGAGGTAAAATCTATTCACCCTGAGGTCATTCGTCATTTTCTTCCATAACTTTTTTTACCGAACCAGTAAGGCGCCGTAGTTGGCGATAAACGAGCGAACGCGAAGGTATGGTGAATTTCAACTCGATCAGGGAAGTAATTTCTGATATACAAATACCTGGTGCACACGTGCGCACGTGCAGAAGCACCCCATCCCTGGCTTGTGGGAAAGTGGCGGGCCGGCGACTGAGAGATCCCTAACCACCAAACTGGTTATTGATTCGACACTGATTGAATCGATTGGAATTGTTCAATCAAAATTCCTTGAATAAAAAATAATTGATTCACCACCATATCTTTTTATTCAATCGTGATTGAATCAAAACCTGCATCAAATCAAGGCTGATTGAATATACAAATTTAACGATTATTAACGTTGCAAGCACACTGGTAAATTGTGCAAATATATGCAGTGCAGTGGCTGCATTCATTTATACTGAAACAGTATTTCTGTAACAATGTTTTAGTGATCATATATATATGTATGTTTCCATTTTTATTGATTTGACAAACATTCATCACATATATTTAAATGCTGAATCAAACGTGAGCCGATTAAAATATTTGTTTTGATTCTTTGAATCGGAAAGAATAAATTTTCAAACGTTTCTCCGTGAATCGAACGGTGACTGAATCATTCAGATTCCAAAATGAATCATGATTGAATCGTTCCAAAGAAGTTGAATCAATAACCAGTCTGCTAACCACACACCAAATTTGAACACACTCGGCTCAGCAGTTGCCCCCCCCCCCCCACCCACTCCAAATTGTGTGGCGACGTTCCTGATCCAACAACCCCCGATCTCCCCCACTCTGCCGCTAATGAGCAATTGTCAGTCGGGCTGCGGACGCCGAGCCGGCCGGTTGGGCGTGACCTGCGGTCAAGGTCAAGGTCGGCGTGCCTATGGCCGAGTGAGGCGGAGCGAGCGGGCGCCCGGGCGGTAAACGGTGTGCGTCAACCGAGCAGTGCAGTAACCGGACGGAGCGAGAGCCGCGAGAATGCGCTGTGGACAGTGAACAGTGACATTTAAGTGTGTTGCAGTGGCCCATACAACACTGTAGAGTGACAGAATCGGTCGTCGGACGGTGCCATGTCCTCTGATTCTGAGGGCGGTGACGCAGCTCAGTTTGACGAGTGCCTGTCTGCGGGGGGATTTGGAAGGGGTGCTGGCCGTGGTCGAATTCCGGAGATATTTCATCGCGCTGCAATTACCGGCTCCAGTAAGAAGCGCTCAGCACCTAGTCGCGGCTCGAAATCGCCCAAGGACAGCGACGCTCCGGCAGTGAAGCGATCGGCCGCAGCGATGGAGTTTAGCCCAGCCGCTCTGACTGCGATCAAGCGTCTCATCGACGCAGGCGAAGCAAGAGTGATCTCCGCCTTCGACGCCAAGCTGGAGAGACTGGACGGTAGGCTCTCTACGCTGGAAGCCCAAGTGTTGGACAGAGAGGACGAAATTCAACAGCTCAAAGTACAGATGGGAAAGCAACACCAAGCAATGGAGGAACTGCAGGAGCGTGTTGAAGGCATGGATATGAACCGCAGATCATCCAGCTTAATCCTGACATGCGACGATTTCGCGGCCCAGCCTCCGGACGTTGACGCCGAGGAGATGGTGGTGCGGACCTTGTGCAGACGGCTACCCGGTTTCCGGATGACGGTGGCGGACGTGCAGGTGGCGCACCGGCTGGAGACCAGCAACAAGGTCATCCTGCGGTTCATGAAACAGCGCCTACGAGATGACGTCTTCGACAGTCGTTTCCAGCTGTTCAACACACAGGCCCGCCTGAGAGCGCAAGGTTTGGCACCTCTATATCTGACAAAGAGCTTGACTGCGGACAAACGTCACCTGCACGCTTCTTTTCTAGCCTGCAGAAGGCCTGAGAACGGAGGCAAAATCGCCTCTGTGTTTACCCGACGTGACAGTCTTCTGCAGGACCGGGAAGGGTGGCCGCAACATCAAGGTGACAGACCAGCAGCGACTTCAACAGGTTCTGGCTGAGGCCCCCGCTCGGCCCGGGTCGGGGTCTGCCAGGGATGGCCGGGCGGACCGGGGCCGCGGTCGCGGGGGCGGCCCAGGCGGCCGCGGGGGCGGACCGGGCGGACGCCGGGGCGGGCACCGCGCAGGTCAGGGGGACCGCGGCGGAGTCTCCGCCATTCGCGAGCGGAGCATGGTGCCGGCTTCGGGCATCGAGGAGGTCGCAGCCCTCGTCAGCGGGGCTGTCGGAGGAGCGGCGTCGGCGGCTGCCGGCGGCGACGCGAGCCTGCCGGCGGACCGGGGTGTGGCGCCGGCCGGCGAGGTCGGAATGGAGCTGGCGGCGGCGACACCTTCGACCCGGTCTGGTGCTGCCTCTGCCGCTCCCGTTGAGCGGGTTCCAGAGTCGGGGGTGGTGCTGCCTGACATCCAGAACTGCCCGCGAGACGGAATCGCTGGCTCGCCAAAGGAAAAGTCAAGCTGAGACGTCATCTTTCTTGACAGAGAGGGTGAGAGTATTAGCCCGGTTATCGACAGCTTGAACTGCATACGTACTGAGCCGTATGTCCTAATAATTGTATCTGTATAGATAATTAGGCCTGCCAAACGGATTCTATAGGTTAATTGTGTAAATTGCAAGGGTTATGTATGGCCGCCTCCTGTTTTGCTTGGCTACATCCGGCTCACCCGTTAGAGTTGTAAAACCCTAAAGCCCAATATTTGTAGGTTACCAGCCCCAGCTGTCTTGCCGTAGATGCACACTGCACAGGTACCATGTGCTGCGTCAGTCGCCTCGCCTCGCTTTGCTCGGGGTTGGCAAACGGGGATTTGCAAATAGTCTGACAATAACATTGTGAATTGCACGAGGCACTTGTCCGGGCGTTTATTGTGAGCTGGCGTGTCCATCATTTTTCCAGACGTTTGGGAGGCGGGCGTACCCTGCGGCGGTGCGGCGGCGGCTCCTGTCGCGGTCGTCACGCGGCGGGCTTCGGCGGTCGGGCCGCGGCGTGGCCGTGTGGCGTCATCGTCGTCGTCGACGCTTCATTTCTGCTGGTCGTCGCGGTCCGGCCGCTGCTGTCCGTCGGCGGGGCTGTACTGCGGCGGGCGGCGTTGTCCGGGCCGGCGACGGGTGAGCTCAGTCTCTGCGCAGTGAGTAGCGGGTCCCTTATGGCTTGATCTTACTGTTGCGCTGTTGTTGAGGTTGCTCTGAGGTTGCTTCCCAGCGAGGCTAGTCGTGCAAGACAAACGCAATTAATTGCATCTAGAGCTTTTAGGGAACTTAATTTAGTCGCGTCGCAACACATTGTGAATGTATTGACCGCTGCACCTGTGCATATGAACTTGAATGGGGTGGATTCGACTAGACTCGACATGAAGCTCCATGAATTCCGTTCCGTATGGGTTGAAATGGGTTACTGGCGTGTTTGGTGATGGGACTGGATTGGTTGCTTTGAGCTGTGTGGTATCTCTAGAATCTCTAGAAATCCGAAGGTATCTCTAGAGATCCGAAAAACTAAGCGACAAGCACCTACTGCTTGTGTTGTCGTGTTATCCAGTTAGGTGGTTTTCGTGTGACTGGCCGCCCGGGCGCCGGCCGCTGCTGGCTTCAGGCTTCTATGCCAGTCGTCAGCTCCGGTGTCATTAGGGGAGGGGTAGGGAGTAGGAGTCGGGCTAGGGATCCCGGTACGAGAATAGGTGTGGCAGTGTTTGGTCTCCGACATATGGCAGTACATGTCGGTGACCCCAGTGACCAGATGGTGGTGGTGGCGAGCGCGGTACTGACCTGGCGAGACAGAGACGTGGCGGTGTGTGCTACGGATGTCGATCTGGCTGGGCGGCGCGGCGGTCGGGCTCTTTGTGGGTTATTTCGCCTTGATTGGCCAGTAGGGACTAATCAGTCAGTTGGCTCAAAACAAAAAGTAACATTATGGGAATAGTTTCCGTTCTTAGCTTTAACGTCCGCGGGCTGCGTGACAGGAAAAAAAGGCGATCAATATTCAGGTTCCTGCACACAACATATCCAAAGTACGTGATCACTTTGCAGGAGACTCACTCGTCTATTGATATAGAACTTATTTGGGAAAACGAGTGGGGATCATCTGTAATATTCAGTCACGGCTCAGTTCACCAAGCTGGAGTGGCCATTTTATTGCCTCACAATTTTGGCGGAGTAATTCTTGGGAAACATAGTGATGACGTGGGCAGAATAGTCGGGTTACGATTTTCGCTCAATGGTGACCCATTTGCTGTTCTTGGTGTATATGGCCCAGCCGTAGATATCCAGCGAGACAAAATTACCTTCTTTAATAAGTTACGGGAGGTAATGATAGAGTTTTCCGAAGCAAATACGGTGGTGGCAGGGGATTTGAACGTCCAGCTAGGGCCTCTCGATGCCGAGATAGGAAAATTCACAAACACAAGCGCTAGTTCGACGCTGCGAGAGATACTTGAAGAATTCTACCTAATAGATATATGGAGGCAAAAAAATCCATCTGCTCGTGAGTTTACATGGAGACGCACGAACCCAAACCAACAATCCAGAGTCGATTTCATATTTATCTCTGAAGCGATCAATTTTAATTACGATGTACGAGCGAAAATATCGGCTGGAATTAAAAGTGACCACAGCGTGATTGAGATAAGCGCCACGCATAGCGGGCGCAAAAGAGGGCCAGGGCTGTGGCGATATAACAATCAGCTTCACGTATCTGATACGCTGTTCGTCGAACTAGTTAGAACTGGAATTACGAAGGCCAAAAACATTATAACTCCGTATAGCGAGGATGTTAGCATCGGTCTAAAAGTTGAAATGTTATTAAGCAATATCCGGGTTATCTGCACTGTACGAGGCAAGGCAATCGCATACGAACTGAGGAAAGAAGAAAAAGACTTATTGAAAATTGTTGGTGACATGGAAAAAGACATAAACACACTGAATGCTCAGCAAAAAGACATTTATGCCGAATCAAAGCAGACTTGATGAAATAATGTCCAGGCGAGGATTATAGGCAATCATTGCCTCCTGTGCCCGATGGACGGAATTTGGAGAAAAAGCGAGCCATTTTTTCCTGGCTAGGGGAAAGCAGCTTTCGGCACAAAAAACTATAACCGAGATTAACGTTGGCGGGCAAATGATTACCGGTGATCGCAATATTTTACAGCACTGTGCAGACCACTTTGGGAAAGTATATTTGGCAAAAGGTGTCAATTCGCCAAAAATGAATGCATTTTTAACCAGTGAAAATGTACCTAAGCTTTCCGATGCCGAAAAAGCGAAATGTGTAAGTCTCATGTCGAATCAAGAATATAAGTACGCGTTGAGCCAAATGAACAAAAATAAGGCACCGGGTGTGACGGGCTTTACGCCTGATTTTTTTTGTTCTTCTGGAACGAAATCGGTGATATCATAGTGGGATACGTTAATGATGCATACGATAACGTTTTTTTTTGTCACGCAAATGCGTGGAATAATTACTCTAAATCCGAAGAAACAGGACCAAGCTCTTTTACAGAACAAAAGGCCTATATGCTTGTTAGACGTGATCTATAAAATTGTCGCAAATTTGTTACCATCAGGATAGGGAATGTTATTCGTAAGCTGGTATCCCCGGAGCAAACAGGGTTTATTAAAGGGAGGTTCATCGGGGAAAATACCAGGCTCACTAGCGATGTGATAACCTACTGTGAGGCTGATCAGATCGAAGGAGTAATGATTGCCTGCGATTATCGCGCAGCGTTCGATTCCTTGGAGCAGGATTTTATATTGGCGGCTCTTAAATCGTACAATTTTGGGGAAGGTCTTTTACAGTGGATCAGACTGCTGTATCACGAGGCGCAATTCACAGTAGCAAATAACGGCTTTACATCGCCGTGGTTCAGGTGTAACCGCGGCACTTTCCAAGGATCATCATTGAGCGGCTCCCTGTTCGCGATGGCATTAGAAATTCTAGCAATAAATATCAGGGAAAATGCAAATATACGGGGAATTAAAATTAGTGGTGTTGAGACCAAGTCTGTATGCTGATGACGTCACTGCCTTCCTGCAGGATCAACAATCTGCCGAAGCACTGATTCAGGTGATGCATGATTTTAGCGAAGCTTCCGGGCTGTCGTTAAATGCAGGAAAGAGCAACGTCATGTGGCTTGGACCAAAAAAGGGCAGTAATGCACCTGTTTGTGGAATCAAGGCGGTAGATAGTATTAAATCATTAGGCATAATTTTTAGTGCCACGAAATCTTGCATTGCTGACAATATAGACCCAGTGTGCAAGAAAATTGGGAACGTTATTAACATTTGGAGCCAACGAACACTCACTTTAAAGGGACGAATAACCGTCGCCAGGTCACTTTTATCATCCCAACTGGTGTATGTATGTTCCTGTGTTAAGATACCGAGAAAGAACATTGCGGCTATACAGAGCAAAATAATGAGGTTTCTATGGAGAGGCCGACCCCCAAAAGTAGCACAGCGCATCCTGTGTCAAAATATGGAGGACGGTGGTTTAAAAGCGCCAAATACAGCACTTTTATGTAAGTCGTTGAAATTAGCATGGATTAAACGATTGTTCATTTGTGTAGACTCACCATGGCGTAAATTACTACAAGCGCGTATTGGTAAGTACGACTTGATCGATTTAATGCGGTCTTGTTTGGGGAAAGATGACATCCAGCGCTTAAAAATTCCATCATTTTACAAAGAGTTGATATTAGATTTCCAAGAATACTCGAATCAACCACTGAATTGTTAAAAAAACATTCAAAAAGAAGCATTATGGTTTAACAGAGGCATTCGTCATGACAGGAAAACTGTATTCATTAGCGGTTTATACCAAGCGGGAATCAAAATAGTGGATGATTTGTTAAGAGACGAGGGGAGTGTAATGACGTTAAATGAAGTAAAAAACAGGTATCCAAGAGCGAGGTGTGATTTTCTTAGTTACCAAGCACTAATTGCGAAAATACCTCAGTTGTGGAAAGACATGTTGATGAATGAAAATTTCCATGCGCTTTCGGAGAACGATAGAAACGAGCGGCTTTCCTTCAACATCAACGGAAAGGTGCTGAAGGTTACGGAAATTCGTTGTTCACATTTTTATAACGCGGCCTTAGGCTCTGACGTTCCCAGTGCCATTTATAGATGGGAAAACAGTGGTTACAGTTTTGACAGATGAAGAAGGTGTACACAATCCCGTACGAGTGCACAAAATCAACAAAATTGCAAGCGTTGCAATATCGGGTAATACAATATCGGGTAATATATTACAACGAGGCGATACCTGTTTATAAGGAACATCGTAGATTCCCCCTTGTGTACGCAATGTAACAGCATGGATACCTTGGAACACTTTTTACACCAATGCCATGCAGTGAAAAACATATGGAATTTGTTGTTCGCAAAACTGAACACCACCGAATTAAATACCACGAAACATGTTGTTTTTGGAGCAATGGGTAAGAAACATGCAATGAATAGGATAATTATCTGTACTAAACAATACATAGTACAATGTAAGCTTTCGTATAACGCCACAAATGCTACCTTCGCCGGGGTAAAAAGTTATCTAAATCATCATGTTGATATAGAGCGCCGAATTGCAGCATCAAATAATAAGCTAGACAACTTTTCTAAGAAATGGTTAAATATGTTAGATGGGGAGGGGAGACTGAAGTTGTGAGAGTAATGTCGACCCGCGCCGCCGCCGTAGCCAGAATGCGCCGAATTGTGTGCAATATCGAACTGTAATGTGCCGATTTGTATGCATACCGGATTCCATGTATGCACAGTGATGAGTGATCGACCGTATGTGTTTTGATTATGATTGGTGTAAATACATAGCAGGGAGCTCACGCTTCCCGTGGAAAAAAATGAGCAATTGTTCAAAGGATATTGAAATTCAAGATATTCTGGAAATAATTTAAAGATACTTATTTTGGCTTGGAAATACTAAAACTTAGGAATATCATGACATTTCAATGTATTTTGTATACATGTATCACCAGGTAAGCATATTTTATTGTAATCGAATACCTATCAAGAGAAAAATGACATGGAAATACTGAAATCAGTGTGGGCAACGTTTCTTGACTGGGGGTGCAAAACGGCTCAATGGGGGCATTCCCCCGACCCCAGTTAACATGTTAAAATAGGCCCTGCACTGTTCAGACACCCCTCCCCCCTCAGGTTTTTCGAGGTAGCGGAAAAACGGCGGCGCTGCGCGCCGCCGTTTTTGGCACAGCAGTTCGGGCATCAATTGCCCACATTATGTAAAAAATCATCGGGTCATCTAAGGTCAGGTCACCAGACCAGGTCACGTAACCCCACCTAAAAAACTTGTGGTCGTACCACAGTCACAGTTTTTAGATGATCGGTTTTTCACTTACAGGATTTGATAAGGTCACATCTATCTACAATTCATTTATCTTGGATTTTTATAAGCGACATTTTGTTATCGGTCGGGTCAATTTCGTGACCTCCCCATTATAAGTCAATGGGATATATTAAAATGCTTCCTATTCCAAAGATACGCAAGATATCAGTCTAATTCCTTCTGGATCATGTTATTATAGGCTATTCTTGATGACCTAGGTGCAATTTGTGTTCAGTGACCCCTATAGGGTCAGCTGAGGTCATCCGAGGTGCACCAACAGTTGTATGTCAATAACTCTCGACATAATGACGATAGAGAAGTGAAACCGACACCAATGTGTTTTTCGCGTCGAGGCATGTCTTCCCATATGCAACATGATCTATTTGGGTCGACACTTGACCTTGACCTGAGGTCAATTTTTTTAGTTCACCTTACCTGGTTATTACTAATATGAATCGAAGTGCCTTGACGAGACAAACAAGATGGCATCAAAATGATTGCACTGTCGTTATTAAGTAAAAAGATATTTGTGAAAAACTGTTGTAAACAATAGCATTTTTGACATTTGATTAGCTCTGGAGCCTAAACTATTGATCTGAGATAAAATCTGAGGACATTTAGGCGATTGCATTTTTCAAGAGCTTTCCATTGCCTTTCTACGTTGTTCCTAGCTATCATAGTTCCTGTGATATCTGGGGATTGCTGGAGCGAAGTCCTAAAACTGGACAATTTTACCTTTGATGACCTCAGGTGACCTCAATATTGACTTGAGGAAACAAATATCCGAGTACTTTCGAATGCACTTGTCGAGAGCTTTCGAACGCCTTGTTCTGTGTCTTTTTAACCCCTTTAGTTTTCGAGTTAGAGGGGGAAGGTGTCTACCCCCCCCCCGACACGGCGAAGGTGGCGCCCAGCACCGGCACGGCGCGGGTTCAACACAATTTTGTTTTAAATCAACTGAAAAAAGTAGACACACTCCTTTTAAAGGAAAGCAGTCACCTTGACAAATGGCTGCGAATGTGGAAATGTTGAATATGGTACTGATTTGGCTAAATTATCCAGATATACCACAACATGCAATTTTTCGAAAACAATATATTTCGAAGACTTAGACTCGCATATTCAGTACCTATGGATTGCAAGAAGTGGCTCAAATTTCAAAGGTTGCGCATGTTGTTATGACATTGTTTTGTTCGAAGGAAGATGTAAAAGACTCGAAACTTATGTACACAATTATTTATGAAATTAGTAAGTACAAGTGTAATCATTATTATATAGGTAATTGTTTACATAAGTAGCATAATATTGTCATTGGCGACAGGGTCGGCGGAAGAGGGGGTCAGGGAGAGAAGCTGCCCCCACTCAAACAGTTTTGTTTTGGGTGGAGGGGGGGGGGGGGGGCAAATATATGCCCCCCCCCCGAAGTTTGTAAGAGGGGCCTTCCGGGAATATAGTTTTCCCGATACAAATTGCCCGAGAGTCATGAATGTGCCCTTGATCAGACTGAGGAGCTCTTGGTCGATCATCGGTCGTCCTAGGGGCTCTTGGTCGGTCCTCGGCCGTCCTGAGGGAGCCCTCGGTCGGTATGAGATAGCCATCGTCCGGTTTGAGGGGACCTCAGTTCAGGTGGCGAAGGGGACCCTCAGTCTTTGACGCTCCGGGACCCCTGGAGTTTGCTTTGCCCCCCCCCCCCATCCGAAAATACAATCCGCCGCCACTGATTGGCGAAGGGTTCGCTCGCTGGCCCAGTAACGCTGATTTTAACACATGCTACCATATGAAGCTTTTCGACACAGCGCTGACATTTTTGACACAGCGCTGAATCACAAGATAAAACATCAAATATAACCGGCAAGAGAGTCCTTACAACCAAACGGAGTAAGCCGTAAGTGATTTATCGACATGGCCTTCAAAACTGCTATCTCAGTTTAAAACCTCTCATGAAAGTGGGTCATTACTTGTCATTCCCAGAACAGCTGTGCCAAATTTGGCGGTGCCGCGCGCCGCTGTTTTTCTACTATTCACGAAAAACCTCACGGAGGGTCAAAATGACCAACGACCAGGGCGAAGGTTAAAAGGGTTCCAGGCCCCATTTTAAATGGAGGCCCCCTCAAATGGAAGCCGCTCTGAGGTTTGCATCCCCAATGTAATTTCCAAAGTTACACCCATGGTAGTAAGTACAAATGTAATGATTATCTTATAGTTGTTTACATAACTAGCATAATATTATAATTGGGGAAGGGTTCGCTCGCTGGTCCGGTAACGCTGATTTTAACACATGCTACCATTTGACGTTTTTCGACAAAGGGCCAAATTTTTCGACAAAGCACCAAATTGCAGGATAAAACATCAAATATATTCGGCAGGAGAGTCTTTACAACCAAACGGTGTATGCCGTAAGTGATTTATCGACAGTGACTGATTTTCCTTCAACTGATCCGACGGCGACTTTTCGTTGTACCTGATCTGATCTTACGTGACCTGATGACAGTCGTCTGTTGTACCTGGCATGATGAGTTATCTGGAGGTGGGCATACCTGGCTTTGTTAAGTCGCCGTTGACGGCTTCCGCGCGGTAACAGCTGCCCTCGTCCACCTGTATCCCTCGGTCGGGGCAGGCTGCGTCGGTGATGCCGCTGACCGAGGCCGAGTGTTCGGTGGAGCGGCGCGTCGTGAGTGGTGTCGGCGTCGACCCGGGGCTCTCGTCCGCCAGCCGGTACACGCTCAGAGCCGTGTCGCCACCGTCCGTCTCTCCGCCGCACGTCGTTTCGAGCAGCTGACCGAACCGCGAGCAGTGCTGGTCACAGGCGCCCGAGTCGAGCGAGTCGCCGAACTTGTCCTCGGCGCTGCAGTGACACTCGTACTGCTCAGAGGAGCCGCCGGACGGGCCCATCGCCGCGAAGCCGCCGCTGTACTCTGAGTCGCACGTATGCACGCAGACGTCCACATGTTTCGGGGTGCCGCCGCCCTCACCGGACGAGACGGCGCAGCGGACAAACTCGAGCCGGAGCGCGTCCACTACAAATTCGGAGGCTAGAGAGCCCTGGGGGCCGGAGGAGCCTGAGAGGGAGCCGTGGGGGGAACGGTAGAGGGAGCCGCCGCCGCCCGTCGCCACCGGCTCCGTCAGCGAGAAGACGTGCAGCAGCTGGAGGCCGGGCGGCACCTCGCCGGAGCAGTTGGCCGTCAACTCGGCGGCGCTGGCCGGCTGGTTCAGACAGAAACACCAGCGCGAGCTGACGGCGGCCAGCAGAGCCTCCTGCTGACCACAGAGCTCAGCACAGCCAGCGCCGCCGCCAGCGCCGCCGCCGGCCAGCGCGCTGAACGCCGCCCGCGGCAGCAGCTGGTCCACTGAGGTGACCCGGCAGCCCAGCAGCCGCGGCTGGGCAGCAGACGCGTCGGACAGCGATACCAGCAGCAGCAGACACAGCAGTGCTGGTGCCAGCAGACGCGACACAGAGGGCGGGCGGAGCGACCCGGCAGGGTTGCGGGCGGGGCGACCTGGTGGCGGAGGCCAGCCCGCCGGCCGTCGGGGTCCCGCTGATCGAGGCAGTCGCCGAGGCAGCATGGCGATAGACGCGTCTCACACTACTCCTCTCACTACTGCTCGTCTGTCGGCCGGTGAACGCGATGGTAGCGCCGGCCACCGCGGACGATCCTTTTCACACCTGACCGGTCGCATTAGTGGCAGGCTTCTGGCGGGCGCCGATCAGAGCTCTATCTTATCCGGGACGCCGTCACCGCCGCCAATGACGCCGCTTATCGCGCCGGCAGCCCACACCGGGCCGGTGCAAAGCCGACAAATGTGACGCAAAACATGGCGCCCGTATATACACACACCGGCTCCCAATAACCAGCGGTGTGACGTCATCAGGAGAGCTGATGAGGTCCAGCACGATAAAACAACTTGTCACACGACTTCCGTTCAGCATAACACGAGCCTAGAGTGTGGTTACTAGGGTGTGTCATCGAGGTGTTATTTTCATGGTTTCAATTTGGACAAAGATTTTACATGGCACAAGACTCCTTAGTAGCCTGCAAGGCAATATAAAACGCGTTAATTGCCAAATTCGTCAGGCACGGAGGACTTTTCTCACTCATGGCATTTTGTGAGTCATTTTGTGGAGTTGCGTTTTTTTGGCTTTAAGTGACCTGATACAGACACAAATTCCACCTATGTATTTCTGAGACAAAATTGGTCTATAAACATGTTTTTATTTATTTTGATAAATCAATTTTAAATTTTGACCTTTTATGACCTGACCTTGACCTGAGGCAGGCGCGTAACCACCACTGGGGCCACTGGGGATCAGTCCCCAGTAATATTTTCAGATTTTAACATTACGCCTATCGGCGTTGCATGGAAAGAATCGACTTCAAAGTGCCTCCGTCCCCCCCCCCCCCCTCCCTACTTTCGGAAGGTGGTTACGCCTATGACCTGAGGGCCATTATATGGGGCCAGATTGTGAAAATGGCTGCTACTATCGAATTATATGTGCAAAATAACCCATACACATGTGTCGAATCGCATGGCTTTCGCAGACCTCTTGCCAATAGCGACCTTTTGTGACCTGACTTTGACCCTGACCTTTCCTTACAATTTAACTTTCGCTTATGCGCGCGGGAGATGCATTATACCTTTGAAAGCACTTTGTGCGATAATAGTCGCAATATAAGGCTTTGCATGGCTCATAAACTCATACCTCAATTTTGACCTTTGACCTGACCTTTGACCTGACATGTAACCTTATTTGGAAAATTGCGCGTATGCTTTAGATGCGTCTCATTAGAACTTGCGATTGCTGCCTTGCGAGTCTCGCTGCAGTTATTGGTTCGGAAGATAACGAGGGGGCAGAATCTGCCCCCCCCCCCCCCCAGTGTTCGGCTGAATGCCCCAGCGGTGCTCGGGTTAAGGGGTCTCTGTCGGTCTGAGGGGGCTCTCGGTCGGCTTGACGTGACCTCAGTCGGTTAACCCTATTTGTAACAGGGGGGGGGGGCGGATTCCGCCCCCTCATGTTTTTCGCAGATATCTCCAGAACAGCAAAGAGCAGGTCCAGAAATTTTGGGACTTTTCATAGAATTGAACTCCGCATTTTGAGTCAAAATTTTGAGTTCTTAACCTGAACAGAGGCGGTTCCAGGGCACAGTTTTGGGTGGGTTCGGAGGCGACATTTGGCGAAAATACGGAAATGCTATCTTCACGGTTTCTTCCTAACTGCATCAAGTATGAAGGAGTTACATCGGCTTACGGTGATTGCAACAAGTGCAAATTAGTTGATGTTAATGAAATATCATAAAAATTGCATGGCAGAGGCGGTTTCAGGGGCTTGAAAAGGGGGGGGGGTTTCCAGGAAGTATTCAATGCTTGGCGGGAAGCCAATAGAGCAATGTAAGGGGAATTTATAGCTATCAAGATGTAAAAGATAGCTTCTGCTTCCATTATTTGCATCATTTATTACATATAGAGTTTCAGGGGCGTGTTCAGGAACATGAAAAGGGGGGTGACTGGCATGGTGATGACGATATGCCAGCGATAACGACGCAATATACGTTTAGCTTATAATAATATATGCACATATGAGACCAGAAAAGGGAATAAAGTCATTTTTTTGCAGAGGCGCTCAGGAATGGAAGAAAGGGGGTCATATTATTGCAAGGAAACTAAGAGGCATGGACGTACAATGACATAACATACTGCAGTTTTCGGATAAAACACGCACCACAGGCTACTCTACGAACGATTATAAGATAATAGGCGAGTCCAGGTAGGGTAAAAAGGGGGGAAGCAATGTGAATTGAAGTTGTAAGTGAAATAGTCGCTGTTGACTAGTTAGTATCATAATAGCGGATAATATACTTATGAAAAGGTCTTGCGCCGCCCCAGTTTGGATCCTGGATACGCCTATGATGAAGTACAACATGCAAAAAGGAACTATCTACGATCAGTAACATATTTATAGTGCTGGGTAGCAACTTGTCTGCGGTTAATACTTTATCCCAATTTTACCCCTTTTTCACTAACCTGGTACCGCCTATGGCAAAAAATATGATTTATAACTGTTTTTCTAATGTCTCAATCACATAACATTTCATTTATCAAAAAAACAACATAAAAATGGTTTTATTACGCATTTACTTCACCCCCACATTGAGTGACCTGCACACGCCTATGATTTTTGAATTTTCAAACATCACCGTCATATATCAATCTCCGATTCAATCTCTATCGATTCCTATTAGTTGTGTTAAAATCGGTCGATAAACATGAAAGCTATGTTGGATACAAAATACCACTAAAATTTGTAGTTTTTGCCCCCCTGTTGCCCCCCTATCCCAAATTTATATTTGTATTATTATTTATAAATGTAGATCGTGTTGAGGGGAACCAAACACCGTTTCATTTTTGCAAATCGGACGGGTAGATCTCGAGATCTCCGGGGGGGGGGGGCGGAATCCGCCCCCCCCCCCTGTTACAAATAGGGGTAGCCAGGAGCCTGTTACAAATAGGGTTAAGGAGGCCTTCGGTCATCCTAAGGGCCCTAGTCAATCTAAGGGGGCCCTTGGTCGGTCTAAAGGGGGCCTATGGCGGCCTGAGAGGCCCTCTGTCTGTCTGATGGGGCCTTCGGTCAGCTTGAGGGGGCCCTTGGTCAGCCTGAGAGAACCTCAGTCGGCAAGAGGGAGCTCTCGGCTTGAAAGGAACTCGGTCGGTTAAGGAGGCATTTGGTCATCCTGAGGGGTCCTTGGTCGGCCAAGGGGGTCCTCTATAGGCCTGAGGGGCCCTCTGTCCGCCAGAACGGCCCTCTGTCCCTCGACAAGCACATTCGAAGGTACTTAGGATATTTGTTTCTTCTCAAGTCAATATTGAGGTCATCAGAGGTCATCAAAAGTCAGATTTTCCAGATTTAGCACGACGCTCCAGAAACCCCCAGATATCACAGGAACTTATGATAGCTAGGAACAAACGGAAAAATTCAATGGAAAGCTCTTGCAAAATGCAATCGCCGAAGTTTCCTCAGATTTTAGCTCAGGTCAATAGGCTCATTAAATGTCGAAAAGCTATTTTTTTACAAAACAGTTTTTCACGAATAGTTTTTTCTCTAATAACGAAAAGACAATAATTTCGACGCTATCGTGTTTGTCTCGTCAAGGCACTTCGACTCATATTAGTGTTGAATAGGTTAGGTCAACTTTAAAAAAATGATATCAGGTCAAGGTCACGTGGTGACCCAAGTAGGTCATGTTGCATATGGAAAGACGTGCCTCGACGAGACAAACACATTGGTGTCGGTTTCACTTCTCTATTGTGAATATGTCGATAGTTATTGACATACAACTGTTGGTGACCTCAGATGACCTCGGATGACCTCGGCTGACCCTGTACAATGCGGTTAGAACCAACATGTTGCCTGTCATGGGAGGAATCTAACAGTATGCGATTTTTAGGTTTCAGGTCAACGGGTGACCTTCCAGGTCAAGTGAATGACCTCGGATTTATCACGTCCAGAACAGCAATTTTGCTCTTCAGAAAACCTCAAAATTAGAAATTTATAAATGTAAATAAAAGGCATGTTCCTAGACCATTTTTGGCTAAAAAATACAGAAAAGGTAATTATTTGTTCGTATCTTGTAAAAAAAAGTCAAAAAAAAGTTATTAAAAAAATGACGTCATCAGTTTCTTACACTTAGGAGCCATCGCTCAGTCAAAAATAAAGATATTGCTTTGAAATTTGGTATGGGTATTGTTCATACTCAGTTCTCTTACATATATTCCGGTTTTTATAACATCTTTGAAAATTTTGATTTTGTGGGTATTTTTCCCCAAAAAAAACTTGTTTATTTTATTTTAGGGGTCAACAACCCAAAATTGTGAAAATCCGAGATTGCCATTTTAAGGAGAATGTCATTTTGTATCGTGAATTGCTTTTTCAATTTCCTTTAAAACTCTGTTTTCTACCATTTTTCAAATATTTATCTTTTTTCCACGAACATGACGTCATAAAAACATGGTTATCTCCCAAACTGCTTGACCAATTTCAATTAAAATTTTACAGCATGCGTATAATTATTGTAAACTCAGGTATATCAAATTTCAGGAAGATGCGCTGCACGTGTAAAAAGATATTGAAGAAAAACCTCAGGGGGGCCTGTAGGGCGAGGGTTAATTATGGTCATTTTTCGACGAAGGTGTAAGTTTAGAACCACGAGACTCATACATAATAAATTTCACAGCGGAAAAAACCATGCTGTGCAAAATTTGTAACCTCTATCTTGCATAGATTCGCCACTGTTAGCCTGATACGTGTGTGTTGTCCGCGGTTCCGAGTCGTTCAGTCGCGGAAAAAGCTCGTACGGACCAGGTTTTCCCGCCATTCCGCCAGCGGACACTCTGCGCGTCTAGCTTGCGTTTTTCATCGTTTCGGCTGACGGAGACGCGGAAAGTCGCTGCAGATGCGCGAAAAGTCACAGCGATATCGCGGCCTCCGCGCGCCGAATGGCCCAGTGTGTGGCCGCCTTTACAGTTACATATGTATACAGTAATTATTATCATATGTACTATTGAACGCTGACTGTCACCCCGGGCCATGGTGTTTTACTATTCGAAGCTAATGTACATGACAAACTACATTAATTTCAATACTCTTCATCATACCGAGATGTGCAACCAGGAAAGGGAACCTGAGGCTTAGCTCCAATCACGGTCTGGTTCCAATATTCAAATTTCGTTTTCCACGACCTAAATTTAACTTTTCAACCCGCTTTGCGGCGTCACATCGGTGGCCATCGTCATCGTCTTCGGTTCGTCGTAATGCTGAATTGAGTGAAGTGAATAGCATTTTAGCTACTTATCCTCTACATGGCCCACCGCCTATATTTCTCGGTTTGATCAGGCAAACCCGTAAAAATTTCGCGCAGCTTCGCAGCGCTCAATAACAAGTACCTACTATCCCGCGCACTGTACCTACTATCCTATCCCGCGCAAGTACCTACTATCCTACTATACCTACTATCCCGCGGCTTTGCGCCGAACACGAACTGCAGGGGGTTGATTTCCGCACCCCCCCCTTGAGATCTCGAAAACTACGCAACGTCGCGAGAAGCGGAAAAAGGCATTTGATAGCTTTATACATGTTCTATCGAAAGTATTTCAGTGTTTTTTTTTTAAAGTCAGGTCAAAATTGAGGTCACCAGAGGTCATCAAAGGTCAAATTTTCCAGTTTTTTCCTGTTTTAGGACATCGCTCCAGAAATTCCCATATATCTCAGAAACGATGATAGTTAGAAACAAACGGAAAAAGCAAACGCCAGCCAGTGACATTTGTAATTGCTAAGATGTCCTCAGATTTGATCTCAGGTCAATATTTGAGGCTCCAGAGGTCAAAAAGAAAAAAATGCTTTTTTTTGCTAAATCGTTTTTTTGCTATTAACTTTTTACTTAATAAAGATAACGGAAAACTGTTTACACCATTATGTTTATCTTGTCAAGGCGCTTTGAATGATATATATGGTGACCTTGTTAAGTCAACTAAAAAAATTGACCTAAGGTCAAGGTCAAGTGGTGACCCAAGTAGGGCATGTTTGCATATGGGAAGACGTGTCTCGACGAGACAAACACATTGATGTCTGTTTTACTTCTCTATCTTCATTATGTCGAGAGTTATTGGCAAAAAAGTGATGGTGACCTCGCATGACCTCAAATGACCCAATAGGGGTCACTGAACAAAACTTACACTTGGATCATCAAGAATATCCTATAATAACATGATCCAGAAGTAATTGGACTAGTACCATGTATATACTTGAAATAGGAAGCATTTGTATATTTCCCCCATTGACTTATTATGGTGAGGTTACGAAATTGACCTGACCTTAGGTCACTGATATCAAAATTCTGAGTTAACTGAATTGTAAGTACTGATGCCCTCATGACATCCTGTAAGTTTCAACCTGATCGGTGAAAAATTCTGGCTTTGGCACAACTGCAAACATTTTTGGTGGTGGGGTCACTTGACCTGGTCTGATGACCTGATCTGAGATGACCCGAGCATATTTTTTATCTCAAAGTGTGCGCAATTGATGTCCTAACAGGTGCATCAAAACCCGGCGGCGCTGCGCGCCGCCGTTTTTTTCGCTATCTTTGAAAAACCTGAGGAGGGCGGAAATCAACCCCCCTGCAGTGCGCGGGCTATGACATCAAATCAACATTAAACATGCTGCAAAGGCTTAAATACACGCATAAAAAATGGGGGACATTTTTTCGTCCTTTCAGCCCCCCCCCCACTCAAAAATTATCGGCGATGCCCCTGATCAGTGCGACCTGGGGTATTCACTGTGTGATTAAATTACGATGCATCCCTCTATTGCAAAAATCCGTTGTTTCGAAGAAAACACCAGAAGGAAGCAATCGATGCGGTACCATTTCAATATGGTAATTTGACGCAGTCGCTGGTTTTCTGAATCGGACACCACCACCACCTCTATGATGTCAAAGGTGTGGTCGTCTTGGTCGTCTGTTGGAGATAAGAATGGATTGATTTCGCTTGATTACAACAGCTGTGATGTGAAGTGGAAGCAAGTTTGATATCAAATATCGTTCAGTACAGGGACGTAACCAAGGCGGAGGCCCCCCCCCCCCCCTCCCCATTGAGCAAACCAATTTACACTAGAAAAAATGCGAGTCTGCTGACGACTCGACCCCTCCCCTCCCCCCGGTTAAACACATCTCGCTGACGGCTGACGGCCCGCTACCCCCCCCCCCCCCCCCCCCCACCACTCAACAACTTTTTGGAAATACGTATCTCACTAGATTTGCCCCCCTCCCCAACAAAAATAGTAACAAAAATGTAATTGGTCATGTTGCCCCCCCCCCTTATCAGCCGTCTGCGGCCGCCAGTGGCGACGTCCGGGCGACTGAGCGGATATTAACAAGGCGCCATGATCAGATGCGTGCCAGAGTGTCCTACCTCCGGCGCCCGTCCGGCGACCGAAGAGGATTCGGAGAAGTGAAACCTTTGTCTTCTAAAAAGGGGCAAACTAAGCCTGTGTCGAAATTACTTAACGTAGGGAGCTAATTTTTCTCTCACACATAACCCATTTTTCTATATGCTCTACAAATATGCTATCTCAGCTTAAAACCCCATGTTCAAGGCGAAGTATTCCCTTTAAGCATTCCACGCTTAAAACAACGGTATCGGGACGTACTTGGCAGAGAGAGAGAGAGAGAGAGAGAGAGAGAGAGAAGAGAGAGAGAGAGAGAGAGAGAGAGAGAGAGAGAGAGAGAGAGAGAGAGAGAGAGAGAGAGAGAGAGAGAGAGAGAGAGAGAGAGAGAGAGAGAGAGAGAGAGAGAGGAGAGAGAGAGAGAGAGAGAGAGAGAGAGAGAGAGAGAGAGAGAGAGAGAGAGAGAGGAGAGAGAGAGAGAGAGAGAGAGAGAGAGAGAGAGAGAGAGAGAGAGAGAGAGAGAGAGAGAGAGAGAGAGAGAGAGAGAGAGAGAGAGAGAGAGAGAGAGAGAGAGAGAGAGAGAGAGAGAGAGAGAGAGAGAGAGAGAGAGAGAGAGAAGAGAGAGAGAGAGAGAGAGAGAGAGAGAGAGAGAGAGAGAGAGAGAGAGAGAGGAGAGAGAGAGAGAGAGAGAGAGAGAGAGAGAGAGGACGAGAGAGAGAGAGAGAGAGAGAGAGAGAGAGAGAGCGAGAGCGAGAGCGAGAGCGAGAGCGAGAGCGAGGAGCGAGAGCGAGAGCGAGAGCGAGAGCGAGAGCGAGAGCGAGAGCGAGAGCGAGAGCGGAGAGCGAGAGCGAGAGCGAGAGCGAGAGCGAGAGCGAGAGCGAGAGCGAGAGCGAGAGCGAGAGCGAGAGCGAGAGCGAGAGCGAGAGCGAGAGCGAGAGCGAGCGAGAGCGAGAGCGAGAGGCGAGCGAGAGCGAGAGCGAGAGCGAGAGCGAGAGCGAGAGCGAGAGCGAGAGCGAGAGCGAGAGCGAGAGCGAGAGCGAGAGCGAGAGCGAGAGCGAGAGCGAGAGCGAGAGCGAGAGCGAGAGCGAGAGCGAGAGCGAGAGCGAGAGCGAGAGCGAGAGCGAGAGCGAGAGCGAGAGCGAGAGCGAGAGCGAGAGCGAGAGCGAGAGCGAGAGCGAGAGCGAGAGCGAGAGCGAGAGCGAGAGCGAGAGAGAGCGAGAGCGAGAGCGAGAGCGAGAGCGAGAGCGAGAGCGAGAGCGAGAGCGAGAGCGAGAGCGATGAGCGAGAGCGAGAGCGAGAGCGAGAGCGAGAGCGAGAGCGAGAGCGAGAGCGAGAGCGAGAGCGAGAGCGAGAGCGAGAGCGAGAGCGAGAGCGAGAGCGAGAGCGAGAGCGAGAGCGAGAGCGAGAGCGAGAGCGAGAGCGAGAGCGAGAGCGAGAGCGAGAGCGAGAGCGAGAGCGAGAGCGAGAGCGAGACGAGAGCGAGAGCGAGAGCGAGAGCGAGAGCGAGAGCGAGAGCCAGAGCCAGAGCCAGAGCCAGAGCCAGAGCCAGAGCCAGAGCCAGAGCCAGAGCCAGAGCCAGAGCCAGCCAGCCAGAGCCAGAGCCAGAGCCAGAGCCGGCAGAGCCAGAGCCAGAGCCAGAGCCAGAGCCAGACAGAGCCAGAGCCAGAGCCAGAGCCAGAGCCAGAGCCAGAGCCAGAGCCAGAGCCAGAGCCAGAGCAGAGCGAGAGCGAGAGCGAGAGCGAGAGCGAGAGCGAGAGCGAGAGCGAGAGAGATAAACTGCCTCCTATCGGCGGCATCTCGAACTAAGAGGGCGGGGCCAGCTCGTAGCTCCGTGGGTAATTATCAGGGTTATCTGTTAAATGAATCAGCTCACCATAGCCTTCAATAACGATGTGAAGATGGAGTAAAATGACTGGCGCATCACGAGTTGAGCAAGTCGGCGTTCCGTTGTCAGCGCCTCAGCACCATCTGTCTGATCGAAGGAAAACACAACGTCACATGCCTCCGTATAATCGGTCGGGGAGCCAAACATTAGTGAGGATTTTGGCGGTCGAAGATAACAGTTATAAATCACGCCTTATGCGAAGGGCACCAGTATAGCACATATTATCGTAATTAACGCATATTCCTGCAATACCGGCGTTTCGCTTCACGCGTTCCTGAGTCGGGCCTGAGGGGGTCCTCAGTCGGCATGAGGGCCCCTCAGTCGGCCTCAGGGGGGCCTCAGTCGGCCTGAGGGGGAGGCTTCGGCCTGAAGGTCCCTGAGTCGACCTGAGGGGGCTCTAAGTCGGCCTGAGTATGCCCTCAATCGGCCTGAGGTAGCCCTCAGTCGGCCTGAGGTAGTCTAAAGGGACCCTCAGCCGGCCTTAGGGGGCCTCAGTCGGCCTGAGTGGGCCCTCAGGTGGCCTGAGTGGGCCCTCAGTCGGCCCGAGGGGGTCTTCTGCCTGACGATCCCTCAGTCGACTTGAGGGGCCCAGTCAGCCTGAGGGGCACTCAGGTGGTCTGAGTAGCCCTTAGTCGTCCTAGGATAGCCCTCGGATGGCCTGATGGGCCCTCGGTCGGCCTGAGATGGCCCTCGGCCGGCTTGAGAGTGCCCTTGGTTAACATGAGGCTGCCCTCGGACCGCCGGAGCCCTGATGGGCCTTCTTCTACTTCTGAGGGGCCGTCACTCCTCAGTCGGCCTGAGGGGCCATTGGGCGTTCTAGGGTGACCTTCGGATGGCTTAAGGAGGCGCTTGGTCGGCCTGAGATGGCCCTCCGCCGGCTTGAGAGGGCCCTTAGTCGGCATGAAAGTGCCCTCGGTCTGCCTGAAGGGCCCACAGTCGGCCTGAGATGGATCTTGGCCGGCCTGAAGCCTTCGATCGATCTGATGGGCCCTTGGTCGGCGAGAGTGCCCTTCGTCGGCTCAAGAGGCCTTCCACTGGCCTGAGGGTGCACTCAGCCGCCCCAAGAGGCCTTCGATCGACCTGATTTAGCCTTTGGTGGGCCTGAGTGGACCTTGGTCGGCCTGAGGGTGCTCTTGGTCGGTGTGAAAAACCTTCAGTCGGCCTAAGGGGGCACTGAACTGGCCTGAAAGTACGCTCGGTCAGCATGAGGGACCCTCGTTTAAACTGTGGCGTCCTCGGTCGGCCTTATGTCGCCCTTGGCCGGTCTGTGGGGGATCCCTGCTAGGCCCTTTATGACCGATCTTCCGAGGCCTCGGTGGGCCCAACAGACACGCAGAGGTCTCTTTTAAGCCAGATAAGAACCGTTTCAGGGTGTCTTTCCCTTCCTTCAAATCACGACTTAAAAACATGTTGGATCTGAGATGTACTATTTATTTGCATTATTTACTCCGCGCTCAGCAACGCATTTTCATTATTTACCCTACCCCCAGCTCAACAACATTTTTTCCCTCGCTGGGTGATGGTAAAAGGGCCCTCAGTCTTGGAAAGGGGCCCTGACGCTCCGGAGGCCCATAAAACTGGCCGCGGGTACTACCTTGGCGAAATCCTGGATACGCCTATGCAGACGCCTCTATCGGCGAAATATTGAATTATGTCATCACGTGATCTTGATCACTGAGCGGAATAGGGTGTCACGTGATTCAACCCTCCTATTGCACCAAAGGAAAATTCTGAATTTTTACTGAGAACATAACGAAATTACGTGATCTGACCAGAGGTCACATGCCAAAATTTCGACATTTTTCCATTCGAGTTTTCAAAAAAGGTTACATTACATTAAATTGTGGTTAATGACGATTCTGATGCTGCATCGGTTTATATAATTATAATTATGTATATAGGAGATATCACCCGAAGAAAATCAAAGCTTTGCGCGACATTAAAGGCATGCCTGAGGCTATAACTCGAAAACCGTTCGACGGACAGGGCTGAAAATTTTACAGCATGAATCCACGGCCAAAATAACCCCCTACACCTAGTTCAATCGAAATATGAGAATTAGGATGTTATGGTTTTATCGATCTGACGTGGACTGCACCGGGTGACCTTGAGGTCACAGAGCGACTACAGGACTGATGTGATATATCATTGAAAGCAGGTCGACGAGATAAGCATAGTGCCGTTGAATTGAGCTATTTTACACAATTGCGTGCAAAGTTGTTACAAAAGACGTGCTGGTGACCATTATTTTTCGAAATACAACAATATAAATACAATATTTAGAGAAAAACCTATCACCAATGTTTTCAACATCGAAGGCATGTTGAAAAAATCGCAGTCGATGTCGATTGGACATCGACTGCACGATTGGGGCATGGACAAAATCAGAATTTTAAATGGCCACATTATAAAATCACGTGATTTGACCTGATAGTGACAGACAGACTGAATGGAGATCACATGCTGATATTCCACAATTTTCGAATTTTCCCCAAAATGATTACATCATAATAATATATTGTTCCTGGTGATTCTGATGATATATATGTTTATATGACTCGCATGATTTAGATGGGAGATATTTCCCGCTGAAAACCATAGTTTTGTTTGACATTACAAAGTTGCCCGAGGCTGTAATTCGAAAACCATTTGCCGGACGGGGCAGAAAAGTTCACAGCGTGAATCACAGCCCAGATAACCCCCGACACGTAGTTTTATCGAAATATGAGATGTAGGGTGTTATTTCGAGATTGTTTAGCTCGATCTGTCGTGGAATGCCACAATGCCCCCCCCCAAAAAAAAAAAGGTAGGCAAACGCATGTCCCGCCCCCCCCCCAACAACAACAACAAAAATAACGTTCTGGGAGGTTGTGATTTGTGTTCCGGGAAGGCGTTATTTATCCCCCTCCCCCGCTCGACGACTCTTTCGCGCTGACGACCCGACGCTACCCCCCACCCTCCGCTCAACGACTTTCCGCGCTGACGAAATTTTCGGATTTTTTCCTGAATTTTCTGATTTTTTTTGTTATCTTGTTTTGTTTTGTTTTGTTTTTGTCACCACCGATTAATTCCCCGCCCATGAAACCCCCAGTGCACAACTTTTCAAGAAAATAATAAATGGTTGAACGGCAATTTTCAAGAAGAAAAAATGGTTGTCCTACTGTGGAAGTCCCAAAAAGTAGGTTTTACAGGTCAAACCCCACTTTGTTATTGTTTATACGAAAGGACATTAATGAAGCTCATATCGTCATGAGATGGAAATGCTAATTTCAGTTTCCAACAGGTCAAGGTCATGGTGCAAAAAGTAGGTCACGAGGTCACGTGACAAAACAAAACAAAAATAGAAAATCCGTGATTGCCAAATTGTTCTTCGACTAATCCTGATCCAAACAAAAAAGTTTAAATCTGTAGACGGCCCTCTGCTGGCCTTTAGAGGGCCTTGCCGATCTGTAGAGGGCCCTATGCCGGTCTTTAGTTGACCCTGCCAGCATGTATCGGGCCCTCTTCCAGCCTTTAGAGGCATCAGCAGAGTGCCCCAGCTAATCTATAGAGGGCCCTCTGACGACCTTTAGATGGCCCTTCCGGCCTTTCGAGGGCCCTGCCGGCCTTTAGAGGGCCCTGTCGGCCTTTAGAGGGCCCTATCGGGCTTTAGAGGGCTCTTCCGGCCTTTAGAGGGCCCTTCCGGCCTTTAAAGGGCCTGTCAGCCCTTAGAGCGCCCTGCCGATCTGTAGATCGCCCTGCCAATCTGCAGAGGGCCTCTGCCGGAATTTAGAGGACCCTGCCGACCTGTAGAGGGCCCTGCCGACCTGTATAGGACCCTCTGTCGGCCTTAGAGGGCCCTGCCGATCTGCAGATGGCCATCTGCCGGCGTTTAGAGGCCCCTGCCGATTTTTAGAGGGCCTCTGCTGTCTTTTAGAGGGTCCCTGTGGTGGCAGAGGTGGTCTGCCGGTCGAGCGTCGCTGATGCTCTCGAAGGAAGACCAGTGAAAGTTGTCATTGTTTTTCAGAGTATGCTAGTAACGTCTGAGCGGAGTACAAGGCTTTGACAATGTACGAGTATTAACCCGGCATTGGCTAGGGTCTCAGCGGAACGCCATTGGCTGCGGGGGGGGGGGGCGTTTTTCGCCCCCCCCCCCCCGTTATCTTCCGAACCAAAACCGCAGCGTCGACCTGCAGAGGTGGCCAAAGATCTCGTCTGGACACACATCTGGACAAACACGTTGGCCCGTACTTTCCTGAGCGACCTCAGTGGAAATCTTCGAATTATGAAAAACATGTAAACATGTTAGAAGTGCCTTGACGAGACAAACACGATGGCGCACAACATTAGTGCCTTATCTGCATTAGGTAAAAGGTTATTTGCGAAAAACTGTTTTGCCAAAAGCAGTTTTGTTGACATATGATGACTTCTGGAGCCTAAAATATTGACCTGAGCTCAAATTCGAAGACACAAATGGGACAACATGGGATTGGATATTTCAAGAGCTTTCGATTGCTTTTACCGTTTGTTCCTAGCTATTAGTTTGTTCCTGAGATATATGGGGGTTTCTGAAGCAAAGTCCTGAAAACTGGAAAATCTGACATTTGATGACCTCCGGTGACCTCAATATTGACCTAACTTAACAAAAGAAAGACATACCTTCGATAGAGCTTGTCTCGACCTATCTAACGCTGTTTTCCGCTTGTCGCTACGTTGCGTGGTTTCCGAGATCTTAGGGGGCGGAATCCGCCCCCCCCCCTACA